>JAVTVY010009950.1:0-47867 GCA_036873755.1 Hanleya hanleyi | reverse complement strand
GATGATTATTCAGCATAATGATTTACAACAGGTATGGCCTCGGCTTTAGACGACTCCGTGGGAAACATCACTCGGGCTCTACAAGAAACTGGTATGATGGCGAATACTGTGATAATCTTCACTACTGATAATGGTGGGCCTGCTAATGGCTATGATGGCAATGCCGCATGTAACTATCCTCTAAGGTGGGTTTCTTTCAAAGTTCAGTGGCTGTGTCAAATATCAGGTTTTATATATAGTCTAGGATACTAAATTGCACATTTGAATTGCAAATCTTTGAGTAGTAAACTGGTCTGTTGGAGCAACAATTTGAATGTAACTTAGTAACTATAGTTATTAGCATTAGTTACTTGGTCTGACTTTTTTTCATCAGAGGCACGAAAAACACGATGTGGGAAGGCGGAGTTCGAGGATCTGCTTTGGTTTATAGTCCACTGCTGCAACGCACCGGTTATACTTCAAACCACATGATGCACGTCGCTGATTGGTTACCGACACTTTACAGGGTAGCCGGGGGTAATCTTAGTGACTTCAGCAATATAGATGGCTACAATTTATGGGACACGTTAAATACTCAGGGCCCTCAAGTCAGGAAGGAAATTCTTCACAACATAGACCCCATACAGACGTTCTCGTCAATACGATATGAAGACTATAAACTGGTGACAGGAGATATTTCTGGAGGTAGGGATGACATGTGGTATCAATGTACTCCTCCCGGAGAGAAGAGGGTGGGTGATGAGGACATTCGCATTAAACCATTTTCTACGAATGATTTCCCCATTAATGTGAAATGTGGGCCGAAGCCTTCGAACGCTTCCACAAATTGTCAACCCATGAAATCGCCGTGCCTATTCCATATCCCTGCTGATCCATGTGAATATCATAACATCGCAGATCAAAATCCTGACATGGTCAAATTATTAATTAAAAAAATTGAAGACTACAGCAAAACAGCAGTACCACCCAGAAATAAGCCGACCGACCCTAGAGCCAACCCGAAAAATTTTGGCGGTGTTTGGAGTTGCTGGGAGAATTGATCGTGGTTTCCCCATTGTTCCTAAAATGTTCTTCATTTTGTTTGTGCTGGCTTTATATACTTTTGTTACTGGTCGTTCAGATAATAGATATGATATGATAATAGACATTGACTACGGTACTGTCACTCGTTCATAATCTTGGGCTGAGAGGGCTACATCCTCCGAATCACGTATCTTTTGCATGTTTAGTCATATTTCATCTTGACCGTACTGTAACAAGCTGCTATTCCTAATACCAAAATTTCTTCAGTTGTATTAATATGATATGAAACATTATTTCTCTCGGTTGAAGCATGAATTAGAGAGAAACTGTTTTCTCTGGTTGTGTAATGTGTTTATATAGTCGATTGTTTTGTTTAAAAATTGGGCTTGACCACAGGACGGTGTCATAGCTCTCTAGATTTGTATCTAATACCGCTTATGCCGGTGCTAGGGGCCGTGTGGTCATATCATCCAAGTTGCCACATGAACAGGTACAATAAAAGCGTACCTGAGATACAACACATATCACGAATCGTTAGATTCTTGGTATGTGCTTAAGAATAGGTTAACCGGAAGACTATTCTGTGAAGTCATGTGACGCAGTCAGTATGTCGGCACCTCTTCCCACTTCCCTTATATGTGTTGTAATTTTCCCGCCCTGGGATATGTATTAAACTAAAGGAGCTGTATTGAAGTCTTCATTCAGCACGACTGACTGGGATCGTGCTGGTCAATTTTTAACAAAGTAAAAGGTACATAATATGATAGGTTAATTGCAATACATTAAGATGATAAATTTTATTAAATGAGTAATCGCTCTACCCCTATGGTTTGGGGGCAGGTTTTCTCCCTATTAATATTATGACTGATTGTGGTCCGGGGGGAGCGGGAAGGGGGGGTTGTTCCTGGCCCGCGTTCTGGCTGTATTTGTATACAATTCGTTTAACGAGTCTGTTCCAACATAATGTAGATATGTTCTTTACTGGCGATGGTGTGTGATATTGTTTTTCTGTATTTGACATCATCGGAATATGATAATATTGGATTGGAGTATTTGTTACATGAATGGTTTTCTACCATTGTTGTAGGAATAAAGAGCGTACGGTCCCAGCAGTGACCACCAAATATTGAGTTATGTGTTGATTATTGGTGGACCAGAAAAGTCCTTTTCAAACGTAGTACTTATATAAGCGGCATATTATACAATGTGCATCAGTTTCGTTTTCCACCACATAATTCGATGTTGACATTATTTCATGAACCCTAGCTGGATGAACAAACGCAAGATGAACATAGTTTCAGGTTTTGAAATCTAGTGTTTATATCTCTCATCACAAACGACTTTGTTATGCTGGACCGTTTATATAGGAACATCTATAGCGATGAAATAACGATGAATACTGACCCCCATATATCCCATATTCTCTTGTAATATGGGTTAGAATAGGAAATCTAGGAATGGCTTAAATATTCTGATTTGTGGCTTCACCTCGCTTCTTCCAAACTTAAACCATGAATACCCAATCTGCATATAGCCAAAATAAGGAGGTGTGGTGCTTAAGTTTTTCTAAGTATTTCCAAAAGTAACATGTAATAGACGATTCCCCCGATTATACAATCAACATACGCATCTGCAAACTTTCGGCTTCCACCTGAAACGTTTCATGAAGTTTGAAGAATTCAATGCCAGAAGGCAGGACTATAAATTGGTAATATCCCATAGTCGTGACAAATGTAGATTTGCGCTGTAGTAGGATCGAACATCAGTGATAGGGCAATTGACCCAAGCTACACCATATTTATGCGCCAAAGAAAAACAAGCTAAATATTTGGGAAGGATTTGTATATCATTATGCCTTATGATGACCATATTATTGCAGGAAATAAGACACAAATTCTTAAAATGAATAAGAAATACTCAGAATGGTAACAATGGGACCGCTCGTCACGTACGCGTGTACCGAAACACGCACACCTCGAAAGTGTGTCAAGAGAGTGTGCAACATGGACCAGCGCGGAAAAACAACATCTTCACCAGTCATCTAATTTGGGATCATATCACGAAATTGTCGCATCAAAGTTGATGAGAAGACACGAAAATCAACTTAATTCAACACAGTGACTCTTTTCAATGACGATTCATTCAGAATCGGACAAATCGCAAGGATAACTACATACAACACACCGACACGTCCATGTAACAACAACCACGACCTGTAAATCTACGGGAGTAAATCTGGCTTTGGCCGTATAACTTATTATAGAGCATTATAATCAATCCTTTTTGATAAATTAAAATTGCGCTTTTTTGGTAGACATGAACGAAATTAAGGGCGCAGCCCGAATTTGTTTGGAATGAGAATATTCTGTGCGACCGTGCTCGACCAGGGAAGCCAACGAAAACCAACTTATGCCTAGCCGGACAAGCCCCACTTGTCACACGATGGACCGTGCCTTTCTGTAGAAGGCCAGATCGTTTATTCTGGGGACAAAACTAATAAAATTTGTGATATCTGATGAATGCCATCGATACTAAAGTGCATTGGCTTGCAGTTTTAGCACGTGTGATTTGTTGGCAGCAAAGTAGTCCGCGGGTGACGCATGAGTGAAGCCGAGTATTTCAATGTTTCAGTGTACCTTCAGTCGAAAAGCCCCACAAAATCTGAATTATACATAAGTATGTAACAAAGGGAAAATCAACTCTTTCTTGACCAATACCATAAATCGTACCTTCGCCGCTCGCGAGAATACCAATTTTCTCACCTCACTCGATGAAACGTTAGCCACTCTCGAAAATACCAATTTTCTCACCCCACCCGATGAAATATTCGGTATTCGTCAAGAAACAGTGGATATTTTTCATCGGAAGTACATTTATTGGGTCAAATAAAGCGGACTGTATTAGTCTCCTATATAGAGGTGCCGTGTATTTTTTCCAGTAAGGAGCCTGAACTAGCTCCTATCCTGTTTTTTTTATTTCTCATTTATTTTAGTTCATGTGGTAGAATAAAAGTTGGCTTCTTTGGATTGAAGCACCTTATTTTAAGGTAGAGGTATCGAACCGTCGTGCTGTGGAGTGGACAGTCATAATATTCTACTACAATCATACGAACGGCCATTTTGTACGTGCTGTGACAGTATGTCAGCTCCTGGTCATAATGCTTGCACGCGCACAGCAGCGATCTAATGGCTTTAACACTATTTGATATAGTGAGGTGGCTTAGCAAAAAGATCGTGACACGCTGGACCAAAGCACCAAACTTGGCACATCCATCACTTGAGGCATACAGAACAATATCAGAAGGGGTGCCCATTACTTTGGATCGTGTGACGCCCTCTGGCCCCCAAAAGGGCATCTAAGGGGAAATATTATCAGTGAAAATATAGAGAGCTTACCAATAGCTCCATTATTTTCGTTATTCTTTTGTTGCTATGAAGCTGAAACTTGCCACACTATATCTTTGATTGGAGTACTACCAGAAAATGTAACAAAATTCAAGATTCAACTTTTTACTTGTGCAATTTTTTCCGCCTAAATTGCCTTGTGAATTAGTAAATAATCATGTCATATGATATAAGATATCATTGGGCATTTTCAAGTAGAAAAATACACCAATTTTGAAGAAAATACTCCAAAAACAATATTTTCAAGCTACACTACCGTGTCGTCAAATCTGAATTGACCCATCATGCTCTTTTCCGAGATTAACATGGCCCTACTTTGATTTGTTATAAATACACAAAGTGCTAGCTCTAAACATTTGCGAGCACCAGAGAAAAGTTCATTGGGAAGAGATGGGAGGGGGCGAGGGTGGAGCTGAATCCACCAATAATAATTGAACACAGGATCCTCCCTATTCAGTATCATTTTTCTTACGGTGTACAAGCACAACCGGCATATAATTAGAGTAATGCACGGGTGCTGACCCATGCACATGTAAATGCAATGATCTTGGCACCCAATGGAATATATTAGATGTAGTTTTAGACCCCCCCCCCCAATCTGCATCTGACCCTGAAATCGTCCTAAGCACTCCCAATCATGCCAATGGCGATGGATAGAAGTACACGTGTTATTTAATTTTATGTTTCTGTCCCTCAATGGGCGTTAAATGCACTTTCCGATCCATTTTCTGTGTCTATTCACTCCCTCAGATCCCTTTAGCTATCCCGAAAATGTTTGACAGCCTATTGACTAGAAAAAAAGATTGCCGGAACATATTTTTACCCTTGGTAATCCCACAGCCATTCGCACAAAATCCCATGGACATTCGCCCAAACCTGTGGCCATTCAATATAGACCAGCGCTATAATATGTAAATTGTATGTTGGATGTTCCCGGTCCCCCTTGGGTGTTAAATGCTATTTTGATTTCTTCTTGGTTTTGGAGTCCCTTCTCTGACCATATAGCTATTTTAGCTATCCCGACGTAATTTCACGGCCTTCCAGAAAAAAATCCCGGCCTCCAACAGGCGCAAGATGCCCTTTTTGGGATTTTTCTTTTTGGGTTCACCCTCACACTCTTCAGATGAAGTTTCGTACTATCTCGTCCAAAAGTGTGGTTATATGAGGCGGCCACTAATGAACACACATAGACGCGTAGAACTAAACACGAGTTAATTCAGCTATTAATCTTTCAAACTTGAATGTAGAAAGATTGAAATTGGAGCGATAAGCAAGAGGTGGGGGAAACTGACGACGTCTGGCGACTAAAATGCAACCATATGACTCAACAGGAAAGCTTCCCGCGGCATCAAACATGCAGACCCAGAATACGGTGGATTCTCGGACGTAGCCTTAGTATCTCAGCCGCGCTTTTATTGTTACGGTTCATGTGGAGATTATGAAGTATCCACGCGGTCCCTAGCACCGGCTTAAGCGGAATTAGATACGCTAGCTCGGGAGCTGTGCTGACAGATCAGATCAAACAAATAACTCATCGGATGTTATTCGATGAGCATCGAGGACGTCTGACGGAGTAAACGCTTCAACATGGGGGTAAACCTGGTAAATGCAAGAATCCCCAGAAAAACTATCCTGGCCAGCCTTGAGCATTTCCATCTTTTCCCCCATTTTACGAGACGGAAAGCTGAATTGTCAAGTTTTGTATGGATAAGGGGCTATTGTTTCCTTTTAAACAGGCGATTATGTAAACCTATTTGGTTTAGGTGATTTCAGCCACCCTACTTCCTTCTCACAGAATTTTTTCCTGGTGTTCCAAAATGAAGAAATGTTGAGTGATGTAGCTTAGCGCAGTTATAGCTTATTATATAGGATTACATGCGTCAGGTCCGTCATTCATAATTCAGCCGTCGTCCATTAGAGAATATCCGCGTCCATAATCCAAAGACCTATTCCTCCATATTCCATATAACAGTATTAGCACCAAATTCAAAAAGGCAATCATAGTATACATAAACATAGGCTTGTTTCCTGCAAGAGAGAAGCGGTCAACAGTTTTCAACGATGCCGGCAAGACATCATGATGTTCCAAAAATATCAAATCCGTATCGCTGATCAGTACTCTTAATCCATAATATTCGTGCAAAGTCGTCATCCAAATTACAAGCGTCTAGTCCGTCATTCATAATCCAGCCGTCGTCCATTAGAGAATATCCGCGTCCATAATCCAAAGACCTATTCCATTTCCATATAACAGTATTAGCACCAAATTCAAAAAGACAAAAGTATACATAAACATAGGCTTGTTTCCTGCAAGAGAGAAGCGGTCAACAATTTTCAATGATGCCGGCAAGACATCATGATGTTCCAAGAACGATGTATCTCAGCCACGCTTTGATTGTGACTGTTCATATGAGCACCATGAGGATCTTGAAGTACATGGGTTCATACGGCCCCTAGCCCCGGGTTAAGCGGAATTAGACACAAGTTACGAAACGTATCGCCATAGATCTTGCACGCTACGTTCGTATTTTGCTATCAGCATGCGATATGTATCGCCAAATTTGAGAAACTTTGAGTGGAGGCGCTTGGTGGAATAGCCCTGTTTTATAAGTTTCTGCAACAATGTTTGTGACGTTGATTAAAATCGTCACATTTAACACAGGATCTAGCAAATGCTACTAAGCGAGATATGTATACGCCATATGCAGGTCCCACTGAAATATTACTGTCCAGAAAGGGATAGTTTACGATGTCGAAATTGTAATCATCTCTTTTGTCATACAGTCGATGAGAGAGAAGGCCCGCTTCATTTTTATAGAGATATAGGTCTAAATATGATGTGCCTGTAGGGTTATCTGTAGTTTCCTTCAAATCCAGTGAAGGTGGATATATATCCTTCACTGCGTCATTTATATAGCGATTATCCACAGCGAGAAGATGGTCTATATAGCGTTTGGTGAATGAGAAGGAACGGGCTTTGAATGGATCGGTTTTTGAAAGCGCCTGCATATAGTCATATTCATAAGAGAACAGATATAGGTCAGCCAATAAGGGTGCACAATTAGTCATTTTGAGCCTGTAGCATAATATTCGGAGCAGAGCATCATGAGTAAATTAAAAATGAATGACATTAGGGTGTAACTGGACAGTTCTGTTTTCCTCGTATTCCTTCAAAATTAATGTGTTTTGTTTTCGAACAAGTACTCAAAAGTTTTTTTCTCGAATAAATGATTATTTACTAATTATCCAGGTAGTTTCGGCGAAGAAAATGCGCAAATAAAAAATTGGAAAAATCGGGCCTGAAAAATCGTCCACAAAATGGCTTATTTTTGGAAAATGATGTCATCATGGCCGCCATTTTGGATTTTGTGATACTTTCTGGTAGCGTTTGAACCAGTGATACAGTGTGGCAAGTTTCAGCTTCCCAGCCTTAGGGATAATAAAACTAACGAAGCTGTTAAGAGGCTAACTTTGAATATAAAAAATGGCCCCTCCGATGCCCTAGAGGGCATCACAGAGCCCAGAGCAACGGGCACCCATTCTGATATTGTTCTGTTTTTCTCAAGTGATGGGTGTGCCATGTTTGGTGCTTTGGTCCAGCGTGTCACGATCTCCCCAAAATATGGCCCTAACCCATCTCACTAATATATGTTCTGCCTTGAATGAGGTAATTGTTTTGACTTTCTATTTCTTTACACTGTTTATATGTGATAGGTAGGAACAACTGTTGTGTAGACGTTATTATTCCGTATAAGGTAGCGCCATCCATATACAAATGGAAATACGTTAAATTCAACACAACCTTATGTTAAAACGAGGCACTGATACCTGGAAGTAGAAGCGCCCGACTGTTGTGATGCTGAAAAGACAAGTATGATGTTATCGAACTCTAATCAGATATACCATTGTATTGTGTTCTTGTGCCGATAATCTAAGTGTATTATCATAAGGTTGGGATTATTTTGCTACCCTTTAATTAACACACACATCAGCATCATGAACATATTGAATGGCGTCGTAGTTAGAGATTTTCTAAACTCAATAGCAAATAAATAGAATTGTTGAATTGATGAATTGATCCAGTTGAGACATGAAAATGACAGCAAATAGTGGCTGGGAACGAATACTAATTTCTTCACATGCCAGCGTTTCTCCGTATATCGTAACGACGTTATGTCACCATACTAATCAATAATTTGCTATCCATATATCTATTTCATATGTATGAGCTGTTTGCTAGGCAAAATAAAAGCTGTTTGAGGTTAAACTATTTATGACCCTGTAACAGGTATACGCTGTTCATCCGCCATCCATCCTTCATGCGCAGGAGGGGTGCACAGATGGTGGTGAAATCGCAATGATAGATAATAACTCTGTATGACAATGCTGTGCAGAATCAATTACTCACATCCAGCCTAACCCATTTTGCTTTAATTTTAACCCATATTGGTGTGTATATATACGGGCGGTTCGACTATTTCTCTCAATTTCCATATGCTTTAAACCTCGGTGAAGTGAGTATGAGCTATAAAATGGCTTGCATGGTAACACTTTAATAAGTATGTTTGTATTACACAAGCAATGGGATAAAAGGGAACGTCATAATTAAAATGGCAAAAATAGTGTTGAGATATATGCACATCTGTAAATTACATTTACCACGCTTAAGGGAGTAGGGGACGTTCATTTCTAGAGGTTGAAAGTTTTTTTAAATTTCCGGATTTTTCCATCAGGTTAGGAGAAGATGGTCCATGCCAAAAAAATATGGGGTCACCATACTCGTTAAAAAAATATGACAGCCAAATGCATGTATACCACTTAAAAGCCATAACACTGAATACATATGGAAATTTGAATTTTTTCTTCTTTGTTGCTCAATAAATCAAACTCCCCAAGGTCAAATTTTCCCCCTTTTGCTATATAATGCTAAACACATATAGTGCTTGTTAAATATGTAATAAAACAGGGGGATACCATACTTTCTTAGAAAATATTAGCGGTATAACAGATAAACTGAGCCTTTTCAGTCCTATTTCCAGGAGGGGGTGGGGATGGGGAAGCGGGGTAAGTGTGAAGAATATTATTGAAGTTTCATTTATTAGCCAATCACAAGTTTTCTTTTTGTTGAATGTGAATAAGAGTGAATTTGGGGGTATTCTGGAGGAATAATTTTTAACCTATGGAGCACTTTGCACCCTCCAACCGTTGAATTTAAAATGCCAATTGTTTGGTCCGTCCCATCACGCTATCGAACCACCAGTAAAATGCATAAATGGTTGCGTTGTCTGTTTTGTTGATTTTTATTCCATTTTGAGATATTTGGGTACTTTTGTTAGGAAATTCAGCTTGTTTTGAAAAATTCGTCAAAATGATCATGTTGTAGCCCCGTAAGAGCAGGGAACTGAACGTCCTCTACTCCCTTAAATATGAAGTGCAGCCAAATTATTGAGCCAGTTTTTTATCGTTTTAAGAAAGGGTACTCGTAAAACAACGGCAATTCTGCTTTCACAGCTCCCGAGCTAGCGCATCTAATTCCGCTCAAGCCGGTGCTAGGGGTCCTGTGAATACTTCTCCACATAGTCTCCACATGAACACCAGCACTAAAAGCGCGGCTGAGATACTAAGGCTACGTCCGAGAATCCACCGTTTTCTCTGGTCTGAATGTTAGGTGCCGAGGGATTTCCCTACCTCTTGCATATCGCTCCAATTCACAACCTGTTCTTCATTTTGATACGACATAACTAATTTGTTTCATTTTACATAACGTAGAGTATATCGTGTATCTCACTCCTGGTAATAAGTGACCTTTCATCCATATGTTGCTCAAATCATTTGTGAAGAAATTCCTCCGAGTGACATCGTCGAAAACAAATCTATAAAGACACCATTTCAGTACAAAGGATTCTGACCACGTGGCCACAGGGATGGTAAGACATCACAATACGCAGCACATTTCACCTACAAAAGCTCTTTTCACGCTACATTACACAGCAATAATAGGCGACTTTGTGGTTCAGAAGTATGCCTGGTAAGATCAAGGATAAATTCTTGCAAATTTCCACGTCGTCTGATGGATCAACAGGTAAGAAAGTATTTTTTGTCGCACGATATTAAACCCTTAAGTTATCTCCTTAGCAGCTGAATCCAAGTGCGTGGACAGCAGTTTGTACGATGTCTGTTGCCAAAAGGGGACGACCAATTTGCTAGTGACACATATCCAGTTAATCATACTCAGATATATCGTCGCTATATGGCTGAAATACTGCTGAACGTGACGTTAAAACCCAACTCTCTCATACACTGACTCCTTAGCAGTTCGCCTCCTTGAAGGATCACCTCATCGAGTAACATGTACTATGTACTTTTGACCTATGGTCAAATACGTTTTGCAGCCCTGACAGAGATGAGACGGGTGATGTAAAATTGACGGGTACCGCTTGGAGTACCCACTTCATGACAGTATAGATCTAGGCGTCAGATTCTTTATTCAAATTTCTAGTCAGCTGATCTCTGTCAAGAATTTTCGGGCCCATAAAAACAACCATATACGCAACATTATTTTCTATAACACTTGCTGCTGAAAAATATAACGTTGATCATTTCTGTATCACTGACCAGTACCGATATTCTTTAATCCAAATATTTCCAAGAATGTTTGACATCTAAAATATATCAACAGTGATTAACACAGCGACTTCGTCCATTTCCCGGAAAATTGGTTAGTTTAGCTTGTGAGTACTTGTCATATGTTGCCCTTGAGATTTATGACGCACTTGACAATTTTGGATTCCCAGCGTGCCACATTCCACACCCAATATCCTCTAAAATTCGTCAGATTGATTGAAATGAAACCAATACCCAGCTCTGTAGGAAATCCTTACGCTGCGATTTCGGTCTAATAACCCGGCAGCGTCCTAATTCTTGTATCCTTTCGAAGTCTGATTGTAGAAAAACCTTATTATTGTGGACAATGGTGAAGATATTATCGTTATTTGGGTTGCATTATATTGGTAAAAGGGAGTATCCAGTCATGGGGACCGCTTTTCATTGATATTGATGGAATTTGCTTCAATTGTAATCCACGAATCGACGCGTATATTTCAATTATTTTAGTCACTCCAGAGTTTTTCATCCACGACTATAGTACAAATACGCCTTGCTAAGTTATAAGGTATCTGGTGTTTCACATAGCGAAGATGTACTGACCCATACATAGATACTGTTTAGTATCATGCATGATCAGTAGGTTTACAAAATTGATCTGCTATGATTTTGTTATATTATCGTTTTTGCATTATACTAACATATGGTATCTGGTCTGCGTTAATCTTCATAGTGAATGCAATATTTTTTTTATCCACATTATTTATTATATCAAGATTGTCATTTGTAGTGTTCTAAATGTTAAAGCAGTCATCCAGATAACGTTTAAAGGAATTTTCAATATGTTCTGTGGTTTCTGTCCCCAACTGCTCGGTATTTTTGTATATTTTAAGGTAACCCAACACATAAGGGTCGCGTGCATTGGCACGAATTTAGTGCCCTTAAAATTTTTTCGTCACCCTATAGAATAAATCCATTTGACTATGTAGAGGTTGGCAGTGGGTAAAGACCCGAAAAGTTTGACCGCAATGGGGAAATGACCGAACCAAATTGTTTTTCGCCGATACATATTAAAATAATAGGAACATTCAAGCTTAGCGATCAATATGTTATTCAAGAATGGGTAAAGGCTTTTATTTTGGCACTAAGTTTGTTGCATTGGATTACGCTTTGGTGTATATTTTCTTGGCCGGTCGAGACAGCCACGATCGTCTCAGTGCTGAACATTCAATTACAAGCGTCTAGTCTACGGCGGCCACAGGTGAAAGTATCCCGTTGAGTCACACTAGTTGCCTGTCTAAAACTATCCAAAGACGGTCAACTGTATGATCCAGTAGATAGATACATATTATTTAATGGAGAAAACAAGTTTGAGATTTTTTTATAAAAAAAATTATGTCGGGAATATATACTACCTTTGGCATTAACTTTTAGTTCTAAAGATATGTATTTTTTAGTAGAGGGAAAATAATAAATAAACTTTAGAAGATATATTTTAGCGCTGCTACTTTAATTACCCCAATAATTTATATATATATACATGTTTTGTTGAACCAATCAAAAAGAAAATTGTAATTATTTAAGCTATGTTTGCTTAGTAGTGAGAATATTTTAAATAAATGTAGAGGTAAAATAAATTACATTTAAATACTTAATAATTTATCACTTAAATATTTAAATGGTTTCATTCTTGATTGATTTGTTCAACGAAGAGCAAATAAGTCAGAAATAATAGGATTATTTTAAAATAAATAGGCAAATCTATACATAAAATCAGGTTGACGCTGTTATTTATATCAATATCAATTAAAGACTAACATTCAAGGTTTTTAATTGGAGTGATCATTGTTTTGAAAGGAATCCCAAGCTAGTGTATCTACTTCCGCTTCAGCCGGTGCTAGGGGCCGTGTGAATACTTCATAATCTCCACATGGACATCTGCAATAAAAACGCGGCTGAAATACTAAGGCTACGTCCGAGAATCCACAGTATTATCGGGTCTGAATGTTAGATATCGACGAATACTTTCCTTTTCTTATAGTTGCTTTTTAGTCGCCAGAAGTCGTCAATTTTTCGCACCTCTTGCTTATCGCTCCAATTGCTCATAAACTGGTCATTCATACTGATGATCCATTCTACTTACATTCATTCTTTTCAAGGATACAAATGATATACATGGATTATTGATACTTATGATTATTTTTGATGGAAAATTGAATTGAATTGCGTCTATTCGCCAATCTGAGTAATATATCGATATGTTTATTGTTCAAATGATCAGTCGTTAATGCAGTGACAGATTATATCAGAACACAGGAAAATTGGAAAGTTTGTTCCTTCAAAACAATGATCAATATGATTGAAAAACTTTTAAATTTGAGTCTTTAATTTACAAAAAATCAGTGCCGAGAAGATCGCCGCGATCTCGTTCGATCAAGAGAATTAACACTAAAACGTAATTTTATGCAATAAACTCAGTGCCAAACAACCTTAGTGCAAAATAAAGACTTTTACCCATTTTTAAATAATATATTGACGAATTATTCTCGAATGTGAGTATTTATTTAAAAATGGGCGAAAAACTGATCTGGTCCGATTATTCTTCCATTCCGGTCAAACCATTCCGGTCTTTAACCACTGCCGAAAAGGATAGATGATTGACGATTCCGGCGATTTGCGCCTTTTTAAAACTATATACAGAGCCTCCCTCCCCCCGCAAAAGAACAAATTAGGAGCGATACTCCAATGACTTCAACCTTCTATTGGCTATAGGATTTTGCGTATCCCCTTGTATAATCCTATTTTCGGGGTATACTCATCCCGGAAATGGGTTCTCCATTGCTGTCAACCAGGAAGATCGGTTTCCAACAACCTATGCATTATTCAAAGATCGTTTCGACTTTTAAACATTGTGTCATTTTGCAAAGCCTTAACGCGAAACGCATAATTGGTTCAATATAGTCGATTATATTTGCTCGTCTTACTATATCATTTATAGCTTGTTTATATGTATAATTTATAGAATGCGAGTTAAAACTATATATGGTTAACCGGTTTCTGTGATATACGCCTTTTCAAAACGAAAATATTTCATGCCACGAGCATTTATATACTGGTCAAAATTACCAATGTTACATTTCATTTTGCTGATAAATTCATGGTTCATAAAGGTAAACGATAATCATGCCGTAGAATAATGGATGTCGGTTATGACAGTTTTATTTACCCACCTGTTGTAATCGTAGCCATGGAGTGTGACATGGTCAATGAACGCACTGAAACAGGTGTTCGTATTCAATTTGAAGTGTCCATTCCTTTCGTACATTGTTCAAGTCGAATGTATGTCGAATGTACTCATCTAGAGTTCAACGTCCACAGCTAGAACTCGAACAGACCATACATGTCGATATTATGTTAATTCGATAGCAAACAAGCAGGTTAAGATGGACAAACCCAACATATGGAATGCAGAATATATCATACAACAGATCAAAGGATAACGTGGTTGCTGCTCGGCATAATAGATTTATCAATGGGGAAACACAAGCGCAAGTTAGCTCTACTTTTCACTTCCGTATACTGCTAAATCATTTATAAGTAATGAATCTATGAGCTGTAAATCAACAGACGTAATTGTTGTTTTAACTTGACTAAACGACGGAGAGAGAAAGGGGGGGAATTATTTTTTGTCGCGTTCAGCAATTTTTCATCTAAACATCGACGAACAACGTATATCTCAATCTAAAGACTGACTCCATCAATACATATTAAACATATAATCATCCACAACATTTATTTAGTTATTTAGCAACGAACAACATAATTGTCAGTCTAAAGATCACATAGCTATCAAAGAACCGCAAACCGCATAATAAACCTACTCGAACATACATATGAAACATACAATCATCCTCTACAATAGACTAGTGACACAAACAAGCAGATCTATTTACCCCATCTAACAAACTAGTCATCTAACAACCAAACGCCGTGTCAAACAATCTTCTCACACTTGACCAAATACATTTTCCTCCATAAAGACTTCAAGTGTACAGCATTCATACAAAATATTCTGTAGTCCTCAATTGCGATGATCTATTTGACAAAGTAGGTGTACTACACTCTGACAATATTTTCCAGTGAGGTCATTTCATACATCTCAACATCCTAAAAAAACAATACTCTCATCTGAACTATTGATCGTTTCGTTTCCCCTCGCTGAACGCTTCATAAGGTGATAAGGGGAATTTTTTATGCACAAAAACGTGGAAACAAGATATAATCAAATGATTACATAACACCACTAGAGCTGATCAAATGGTAACATAAGGGTCAACTCTTCACATTGTTTACTTTAGAAATTTAAACATTTATATACACAATAGTATGCTCACCAGAACCAACGGAGCTGAGGCATCTCACGATTCATCTTGATGGTTTAAGCTATTCCATCAGTTATATACTAGTCACCTATATTCACAAGACCATACCCATCAGAAGACATGGACCCGTCACGTCTCACCTTTTGACATATAAGAGAATTTGGTCTATTGAGAGAAAAATACAAATCGCATCAAGCTATTTATACAGATGGTTCTAAAGATGGTTAGATAGTAGTGTGTGAGACTATCTTTAGTTCCGAAACTAAAACCTGTCGGGCTTCTAGGTAAAAGTTCGATTTTTACTTCCGAAGCCAAAGCTCTGTTGTTAGCTTTGAAAGGTATTGGGTCTACTATAAGAGGAAATGATGTCGTATTCTGAGATTCACTATCATGCCTACAAGCGATTGAGAATTAGAACTTCAACTCACCCCACCATTTTGAACATTCTGCATTTATATGATCGTAGATTTCATCAACAGATTGATGCTGTCTTTTGTTGGTTGCCTAGCCATGTTGGCAGCAATGAAAATACTGAAGCTGATGAAATTGCTAATGCAGCCCTAGATAACGAGGTTGATCCAGTTGAAATCCCATCTAGCGATTTCATACCCTCTATCTGTGCTTATGTGGAAAAGCTGTTTCAATTTTTTATGGAATAATATGTATAGCAACAAACTTGAAAACACTGTGGGATATATTCATCTGAGTAGCCAGAAACGTTTCTATCAAGCCATGATCAGGCAATGTAGAATCGGCCATACCAGATTAACTCACGAACATTTACTAAAAATACCAGTCCAAGGTGTATTCTATGCCTCGAAGATCTGACAGTTAAACATATTGATACTGACCGACTTTATCAAGTTTAAGATTGTAAGAGATTCTTTTTATCAAGCGGCAACTCTAGAAGATCATTTAAGTCGGGTAAAACAAGACTGTATTTTTGGTTATTTTGAAGTTTTAATGTATGTGCATGTCTTTTGGTGTGTTGTGTTGATTACCTCTGGATTGCTGGGGTGATGACTTGTTTTTGTTAGAATACTTAGGGTTTTGTTTGATTGTCGCTATATAGATGAAATACTGCTAAACGCGATATTAAACCTTAATTCTCTCTCTCTCGCCGCGCTCGACCTATACCTTCTGTAAGGTTCATATCAAGTGAACCGCATACAGACAATACCTACCTTGGGAGTCATGTCAAGTGCACCGCGCTAAGACAACACCTTCAGCAATTTTCATCTTAGAATGCACCGAATGCAGGCAATATCTTGTTCATTGCAGGTTTACTGACCAACAATCTCAAGAATGCCTATTCTTTCAACATTCTGTATTCATCCGATACGTCTGTGAACTTCGCCAATACTTTCTGTAATCTACTCTTCAAATGTACAGCCTTGAGACAATACCTTCTGTCTTGGACCGCTTGTTAGCAGGACGACCTAGCTCATGACCAGTTACAAAAACTGGCCAATCCAGTCGACCTCCCAACCCTAGCCACGAGGAGGCGGAGGGCCTTGACTAAAATTTTATAAAGAGATTTCTCAATTTATTTCAATAGATAATCAACATCGTACCATCCATTACCCTCTTATATATGTTGTCAATATATAGAAAAGGACCATGTATGTTTAGATGGGTAAATGGCCCCAGAACAGGTGCGGTAGAAGTGCCAAAATAAAATATTAGATATACAAGAAATTGTTCAGTTGGCATGCAGTACAATATTATATTGTATACTCAGAAAAGTTTCAAGGCACTGAGTCTCATCATTCTCAAATAACAGGGCCGTGAAGTAGTGCATTCGTGCAAAATCGTCAATTTTGAGGCGAAAACACCTCATATTTCTTTCTATAAGCATACAGAAAAACGATAACCAGAACCAGCTTGATACAGCATACTCGTTGTTCCAATACGTAGTCGTAGACCAAATCTGGTTCTGGTTATCGTTTATCTTCATATGTTTACAGAGAACAATAAGAATTGTTTTTTTTTACCTCAGAGTATACAATATAATATTGTACTTCATGCGAATTGAACAATTTCTTGTAGTGGAAGTACTTTATTTTGGTACTTCTGTATTGCACCCGAACTGGGGCCATTTACCCATCTAAAGATACAAGGTCCTTTATGCTTATTGGAATTGTAAATTTGAAGTATAACTTTAACTGTGTATTGGCTATTTGATTTGATTGTGATAAGCAGTTTAGGTGGCATCAATATATAACCATCCGCTAAGCCGAAATCCACAAGTATCGAATCGAATAATGTACCAGTTTTCAAGTTATCAATTGCTAAATCACTGTTCACAAGTTAAGCTTTTGTAACAAATGTGAACCATTATACTAAATGTGTGATTAGAGCATGTAGCATGAACTTCACATTATTAACCGGTTTCCAAGAAACAACACAACTGTTCAGATGAAAAGAAGCAAGAGGTTTATCAATAAAATATAAACCCATGAAACAATGGAAGTAGTTTAGATTAAGCAATGGTAGTTTTAAAATAACAATATGCGATGACACCTCTGGAACACAACTTTCAAGTACATGTGATATGAATCGCCAAGCAAGCAAGCTTGGAATAAAACTGATACTCAATGTGAAGAAAATGTATGGCGACCCCTGGACAGTTTATATAGAAAAATGAAGAGGGCCCAGATCAACTAAACCCACGAACTAAAAAAAAAAAAAAAAAAAAAAATCGAAATGCCCGACAGAACCTGGAAATGTAAAGACTCGTTCTTTTTGTTAGCGATCGACAAAGTTCTGTCAAACGGCATAAATATAATTTCAAAATGGGACAACAAAATTACAACATTACATAAAATAGTAATAAAAAGCATGCTGTACAACAAATTATTTTCTATTGTGATAATATAGGGCATCCTTGTGATCTAGACTTTATTATTAAGATCATCATATTTGACTAAGATATGTTGGCCCAGATTGATAGCCGTAATCTTTTTGCTTTGCTGCTACTCAAACCGTTTTTTTTCTACCAGGGTTGAAGGTCAATGGCGAAAAGTGCCCATTTCAGGTTACTGACTGCACTATGCATGCGTCCAATTTTTCGTCATACAATGCGTCGCGAAATCTGTAAATAGCGTAAATACGCCTAAATAGTACATGTAGCTGCTTTTATTCATTTTATTATGCAGGCGTACCGATAGAATGAAGGCTTTGTAAGTATGAACGTGCGAGGTTGTACGATATGTTCTGCCCTGAAAACGACAGTTACAGATATGCAAATGCCATTAGGATAGCAAGTTTCTTAGCGGAACGGGGAAATACATCCGCCCTTGATAAATAAAGAACTTCTAGGCTACATTAGTATGTAAATGGATGTAGAGATGCTGTGCTAGGGCATGCACATAGAATTTCAACTGCTCTATCTCCATAAAATTTACACGCACCAAACTGTAGAAGAAAACCGTCTTTACACTAGCGTAAATGTTAATATGCTGAGCTTTATACAAAGTGACATCAAATGTACTGCAATTCGTAAGCCATTATATGGTATTTTCTCCAAATAAGACCTCAGTCAGAATAGTGATCGAGGTACATATAGCATGAAGACAATATACATGTAGTACATTTTCAAACCTGTGGGTAGTCCAGGCGTCTTTCCCCGTTCTTTTAACTCTGGGTCTCTGGTCTTTAATGTATATATGGGCACTTTGCCTCCATGCAGGCCGGAAGGTTCAAATATTTGTATGTATATTTATTAGCAAGTATTTATCAATTCATGTTTACCTTATTGATTCTTCTTTGTATCTTTCCGATTCTATTGGTGTCTGAAAGGACTGTCGAATATATTATACTCTATGAACATGATAATGGATACATTTTAGGACCCGACATCTCTAAGTACATGCATGCAAAATATGTAACACATGGAGGGCAAAGTTAATTTCTTGTCTATGAATTGTAGAGGCCTTGCTGATCCAATCAATCGAAACGATTTGTTTGAATTCATTAAAAAGAAGAAATGTTCAATTTTCTGTCTGCGAGATACACATTTAACTAAGGAAACAGAATCAAAGATAAAACTGTTATTTTAGTTCTAACAACAGCCAATCAAGAGGTGTGACAATATTATTCATTGATAATTTTGAGTTTAAAGTAATGAAAGAAGAAAGAGATACAGAAGGAAACTTTTTAGCTCTTGATTTAGTAATAAGCAAACCAGGGATAATACTTGCTAATATATACGGTCCGAACACGGACAGTCCAACCCTTTTTAACACCGTGAAGGAATGTATTCAGTCTTTCGCTAACGAGTTTTGTGTCGTCTGTGAAGACTGGAATCTAGTGTTCGATCCAAATTTAGGCGCAGAAAACTATCTTCACGTAAACCACCCTAAGGCAAGAAATGTCGATGATCGAATCCGATAATTTATCTGATGTATTCCGATATATCCATGATGACGCAAGAACGTTTACATGGAGAAAAAAGACCTTTCAAACAAGCACGCCTTTACTTTTTCTTAATAAATGAAGAATTTTGAAACTTTGTCGGCAATCATCGAACTATTTCTGGCTATAAAACCAACCATTCTGTCGTCATTCTCAAATGAAGATTTAACGACTTCGAACAAGGACGCGGACTCTGGAAATTTAATAATTCGCTGTTAAAAGACATAGATTATATTAAAGAAATTAAGCAAGTAATTGCCAGCACTTTCGAACAATATCATTTTGGTTCAGAACTCTGTAGATGATCAGATCTTTTTTGATGCCATATTGCTGGAAATACTGGGGGAAACAGTAGAATATTCTAGTAGAAGAAAAAAGTAACTGAATTGCAGGAACGTGTAATTGAAGAAAGAATTTCCAAATTAGAAACCATGGTGAACATAAGTGGGTCAGCAGAAACGTTGCAATTATTAAACGATGCACAAAAATAACTAGAAGTTTTAAGGAGAATAATAACGAAGGGCATTATGATTCGATCTAGAGCAAAATGGATGGAGGATGTTGAGAAACCATCAAAATACCTAGAAAAAAGAAATTATATAAACAACACCATTCCAAAAATTCAAGATTGAAACAGAAATATAACAGACCAAAGGAAATACTTAAAGCAGTAGGAAACTTCTATAACAATCTTTATTGTAGCCGATTAACTAATCATGTCGAGTTACCCGACTTAAATTTGGGCAACTTCAATACGCTTACAGAAGAAGCGAAGCAGTCAATTGAGGGTCCAGTCACACATGAGGAAGTATAGGCGGCCCTTAAACGTCTCAAACATAATAAATCGCCAGGATCGGACGGGTTTACCGCCGAGTTTTTCAAATTCTTTTGGAGGGATCTTGGTACTTACCTTCTAAAGAGTATAAACTTCGGATTTGAAAGTGAAACGATGTCGATAACGCAAAGACAAGAAAGCATAACCTGCCTGCCAAAAGGGAATAAACCTAGAGAATATTTAGCAAATTGGCTGCCAATCACATTATTAAACGTTCAGTATAAAATTGCCTCATCATGCATAGCAGAAAGAATTAAGGTACACCTGGGGAGCCAAATAAGTGAAGAGCAAACTGGTTTCATCAAAGGTCATTTTATAGGGGATAACATAAGGCTAGTGTATGATATACTTAACATAACCGAGGCTAATAATCTTCCCGGTATGCTGTTTGTAATTGACTTCGAAAAAGCATTTTATTCAATATCATGGGACTTTATTAACAAAGTCTTAGACCTATTTAATTTTGGCCAAAATATTAAAAGATGGATTAATACTTTCTATTAAGACATTTCATCTTCTGTGCTTTAATGCGGGTTCCTCTCCCCGTTTTTCGAGGTAAAATGAGGCTGTATGTATTTGTGCTATGTGCTGAAATACTGTTCTTAATGATCAGAAATAATGACGGCATAAAAGGTATTACAATAGATGATACGGAATACAAGATTAGTCTTTTTGCGGACGCACAACGCCCTTATTGGATTGATCAGAGGCTTCTCTTTCAGCGGTGTTATCTGACCTATCATTCTTCGGCGACATGTCGGTTCTACGTATCAATTATATAAAGTCTCAGGTGATGTGGTTTTTCAGTAAGAAGAAAAGTAGAATGAAATTTTATACACAACATTCCCTCTGTTCGGGAAATGAAACCTGTAAGCTGCTCGGGGTCACACTCAAACAATATATTTGGAAGAGACGTTACCGCTAAATCTTAGTGAAAAATTAAAAGAAATGAAAACATGCATCGGCCATTTGCAAAAACGATCGCTTACAGTCTTAGATAGAGTGACTGTCTTGAAAAGTATTATCATATCAAAGTTGAATAATCTATTTCTTATAGGAATGGATATTTTGAGTTATCCGGGAAGTGAAATAGAAGAAATAACGAATAAATCTGGTCAACCGGACAATATATTGTAACACCAACGTTGCGACATTCACCAAAATGTCTTCAACAGGGAATGAACCGATCTAACAACAATTTCTAAATATATAGGCTTTCCAGCTCATAACAACAGTTCAGAGAGTTTGTGAGAGTCATTGTTAAGTTATGTAAACATGTTAAAACAATAGAATCAAAGTTGCCTGTGGCCAAGTCTTTTATATGTCGAAAAAACATATATAGTACATCTGAATAGAGTTCATGCTTTGTAAAGTATCTGTCTAAAGAAATCAATGAATGAAGAGGTTTCTTGCTCTAACCCATATGGCTTCTTTAACCCCGAAATATCTACTTTCTTTATCAATAATTTTGACATCATTGTTAGTAATTGAATGTCCACTTTCACACATGTGTGAAAACACAGCGGAGTCGTTTCCATTACTGTCTGATCTTTTGTGTTGAGAGATCCCCATGTGTAAGGGCTGTTGGGTTTCCCCGATATAGAAATTAGTACAGCTAGGTCCTTTGCATTCTACCTGGTAGATAACGTCACTTTGTTTTCTCCTTTCAAGACAGTATTTCTTACTTTACCAAATCCACCTTCATGAAAGATATAAAATCTATCTTCTACAGATTTATTTGGGATGGATCTGTCGATAAAATCAAAAGAACACAAATTGTCCAGAAATACAATAAATTGGGTGTAAAAATAACAGATATTGATGCATTCATAAAATCGTTAAAAATAAGTATTTTTCAGCGCTTAATGTCAAGAAATAACAAGTTGAGATCTTTGGTCGATATTCAAGCACCCTGCTCAACCTCGCTGGAGGAATGTGGCAAAAAAAACTTCGTACCTTATGTAAATCAGTGCACACCCCTTTTTGGAGAGATGTTTTTCAAGCCTGGTCATCTTATATGAATATCACAAATCCCAAAATATTGGGAGATACAATGTCGCAATGTATATGGTTTAATGATAAAATACGGATCGATTCTAAAACTATATTCTATAAAACTTGGTATAGTAAAGGAGTGCAGACGATAAATGATCTACTGGACAATGATGGGCAATGGATGGATATAGTATCTTTTAAACAACTGTATAATTTAGAAGTCAATTTCTTGACATATCATGGTGTCATCAATGCAGTAAAGTTCTCTTTAGATAGAAGTTTCATCCCCATAAAATGTCAAACACCGATGATCCCATTCCATTTTAAAAGTTTCTCAGAGGGTTGTGAACCTTTCTAATCGCAGTTTGTGGACGAAAATTATGCCACCCCTACAGCAGAAGACAAATGGAAAACATTTGATTATGAAATACAAACTTGGAGAAAAATATACAATCTTCCATTCAAAGTACTACAGATACTCGTTTATGATGGTTACAATACAAACTAATCCATAGGATTTTGGCCACGAATACTTTGTTATTCAAGAAAAATTATATTCCTTCTCCTCTATTTACATCTATGTAAAACAGAAGATAAAACAATAGAACACCTGTTTTTTGTTGTTGTCCATAAACAAATAGATTTTGAAAGGATTTCTTTGCTTGGTGTGCATCCGAATCATATTCTTTCAGTTCCTGATACGTGATTGTGTTATTCGAACATTTATATTCAAATGAGAAAGCATTGAATACAGTACTTATTTTGGTTAAATTTTATATATATATCAAAATTGAACAAGGGGAACTTTCCCAAACTAAATCGGGTTTAAGAGAGTATTAAATTCATATTACTGTGCCGAGAAAGCAGTTTGCTCTTCAAGCTGCGAGTGGGATAAATTTACAAAACGATGGGAAAATCTTAAATGTCTAGTAGAATAAGATTATGTTTATGTACAACACAACACCTACACGTAGAACAATATAACCCAGTATTCCATTTGTATATATAGAAAATGAACAGAAATCTTACAGAAAAAAAAATCAGATACGCTGTCGGGCATTGGTGTATTGTTATTTATTTTGCTGCATGGTAACACATTGATGTTTTTGTGGTAGATACTTGGTGTGAGAATACATCGACAGATCATTGAGACTACTGTATAGAATCACTGTTAATCTTATGCGATTGTAGGTTTTGGCTCGTGACGCACCAAGTATAAACCAAGATTTTTTGCTGTTATTAATGTACGTTTGTCAGCTCTCTGGAAATAAAAACAATATATATATTAAAAAAAGCAAGCAGGCGAAATTTCTGTTTGGTAAAATTTCATCGCAGAGAACCGTCGATGCATCGATCCTAAATCTATGAGACGCGCACCTTCATAATCTCTCCATCAATTATTCCAATTTTATCATTGAAGAATTATGACGGGTAACACGGCAGCTCCGAGGGCGAAGAAAAACGTATCCGGAGAGGACCCTATCGTATGACCAAAGAGTCTCACGCTATGAACTTGACAAAACGCCGGTGATTTTGGTGCACAGACAAGTAACATAACGGTCCTGCTTATGGAGTGTTTATATTTGCAGGAAAGATGCATTGTGCCGCTTGCGACGCTTGTATAGTGTAGATGTAGTCTGGACGAGAGTCTGCAGTTACAAATTTTTAGAAAACGTATTTAAACATGGGTAGCCTGAAGTAGCCTGACATTACTTAGGACAAACTAGTGCTTTCAGCCAAGGATGGAATAAGCTTGAAGTTATAGGCAATACGAATTACAATAGAATGAATGGCGTTGATTGGAAAAAGACATCCAACTTGTTTATACAGATTGCAGTCGAACGGCAAGGGGGCTGTGAAGTCTCCACTAGAATGGAATATGTCAGCTTGTAGTCTTGGCAAAATAGTTTGTAGATAGCTCATACTTTGAAATAAGCCCCAAATCAGCTCCTGAAATTAGATTGCCATCAGAGATTGAAACTCGTGAGGAACTTGGAGACGCTTCAATGTATATCCGAAGCTTTGTGACACCTATCTGTCTCTGCAACCTGGTTTCTAATGTTGATAATCTTCAACCTTTCTACAACATAACTTTTCAATAACATGTATAAATAGTGTAACATTAATACGCGGCGGAACTATTTCTTCTTGATTTACATACGACGTTCCGCTATGTGCCAGAATTTCACATCATCCATCAAATGGTAGAATTGAGATATGTATAGGGCATATAAAGGTCATTGTTGGAATATCCTTACCCCAAAAGGGGTAGCTGACTATATGGAAATTGTGATAATCGCTGTTTTGCTAAAAGTCCATTTTAAGTTTGACAAACATTTGCCTAACCTGATGGTCCATGTGGATATAGGGATTATCCCAATCAGAGAAGATAGTCCATAGCATTTGTTGAATATGAAGAAATGGCCTGTCCGTGCGAGTATTATCTGTGGTAGCTATTTTACCAGCCGTATAGCGTATGATGGCTTTGGGTCTGATTTCTTTTTACTGAAAATGCAGGAAACAATTATAGCATTTTAAGCAATGCAGCTTATCAACTTCATGTTTAACACGACCACATCAAGGTTGTGTTTAATTATGTTTAACAGAATCTATATATAGAAACAGAGCAATTACTTTTGTAATGTCTTCCCAGAATGATCATATCCATCTGTATATTTCTATATTAATACATTAACACAAAGTCATGCGTCTTTTTGAGTATGACCAATCAGCAAAAAAATCTCTCAATGTTTACAGAGCATATTACATCTTTGATAGGATTTTATTCACCTCATAACTAACTCATCCATTAGAAATCCCCAACAACAGCTGTTCCGAAAAATAGAGCAATTTTTGAAATATGTAAAAAGTTGAAAATATAACAGTTCGAGCGAAAATGCTTCAGCACTTAGAGATCGGACAATAAATTTGCAGGAGTCATCGACCCAGTAATAAATGAACCTTCCCCTACTGACATGCATTGGTCACAATTATGAATGTCTAATCGGGTGCAGGGTATGACACGTGGCAGTTATATAATATGGATGCCTCGGATTGGAGCGAAGGTTATATAAGTGGGATCCATATCTGTATCTGGTAATTTGTAGTAAAAGCACATAGGCGGGGTCTATTAACTCTATGTCTGTGTGTAGCGACACGTTCGTATGACGGCACAATGAAGTAGACGATCAGCACATTTAGCATTTACGGCTGGCACACCTGTTCGGGCATCAATGCGACATCGTCGTTTAACAATGAAAAATATTGACCTGGAAATGAAGGACACTGACGTTTAACATCATAATGACCGTGTGCATTGAGGAAGAGCAAAGCGGCATATGTTCACGCGATCACAATACGAGCTAGAATAATTTAACGTGATATCCGACTGCATTCCCTTACCTTATGTCTCGTATATGACACCAACGCGGAAAACTGACATGTAGCAGACGGTCGGGCTAAGAGGTTAAGAGCGTGTACTATTGGGGTTATTTTGAGGATCGTTCGCATGATTCGAAGTGAATGTATTATGGGTAAATTTGAGTAAGTGTCGCCATTCAAAATTTACCTTGAGTGGGGGAGGGGTGGGGTGATAAAACACACATAATCCTCATGACGGAAATCTCACTCAATAACTACAAAAGGGATGGGACAAAATTTGTTTCAATTTGCGGATTCTACGGCGCAAAGCATACACCATTATTTTCATCATACTCCTACAACTGCCTCGTATTAAAGGAAAGGTCAGTTGAACAATAATTTTGAAAACTGAAATTTTTTGGATCCCGTCACTGTGTCATGTCATTAGACAAGCTATTTAAAGTTGTTTGCAATATTTAATAGAGCTAGACACATGATATTAAGTGTAGAAAGATGCTCTCTCCCATCCATCCTTGCTTGTGAACAGCATACAAATATTTGGGTTATTTCAAACTTATGTTGTTAAATTATTAATAAAATAAAATAATTTTTTTAATGAATTTTAATTAATTTTTCAATTATTAAAATTTGTTTTTTTTGGCCAAATGTGAGTGAAATAAACATCATACTGATAATGATGGGTAACACCTCTTGTATTCTTATGCCAATTCCGCGACAATATGGAGACCTTTTGGAGCAAATATAGGCAAAAACTAGCTGATTTGTCAATGCTAGGGCCAAATAGTCAATGCCAAATATGACGAGGTCCACTTAACACAGCTGGTAGTTATGAGCAAATTCGAGATACAATAAATTATAAATGGAAGAAAGGAAATTCACATAGATACAATTACATGTTGTTTTTTCTCAAAATCTAAACCTCGATTCAAATCTTCAATGCTTCAATCATTTATGTATAAATCCACTTCATATCAGTCTGGAACCACATGAAATTAATAATAATCATATCACCTGTAAAAACTCAGATGTTTGTTCCACACACAAAGTATATCCAAAATGCCTATTGCATTTGTAACTTTAACGAGACAAATAAAATCTGATAACTGAGTCATTAATTAATCTGACTGTTGATGGCTTAACATTTTTGTGTGTCTATTGTCAGTCGCAGTTGCATCATAGTACATACGTTCTCTTCATTTCACTTTCAGTATCTCCAGTATTATAAGTTTATAACTTTTCTTTCATATTCAGATTAGAGATCTTGTGGGCAGCAAGGAACATGGATTACAGGCACCAAATATTAGCAAGTCCTCCTCCCTGCACACACCAAATAGTTTCTTTAGCATTTCGCACGGTGTGACTCAAAGGTATGGCCTCCACCTCTATTGGAAGATAGGCCTTGATTTCTGTGAGTTGCCACTTCAATGTTTCACCAAACAATTAACAGTTTAAGTGAGTAAGCTTCCATCTTTCTTCGCCTTTCATGGTTGTATTATGTAGCAGAGATCAGCAAATGACCACCAGATATGTTGTCATTGAATTTTATTCCTTTTTCTTCTGTGTTGTATTTTGACAAGTGTTGTCTATAAGTAAACATTGCATTCGTGGAAATCAGACACAGAATATATTCATCAATGTTATTTATGAGCTTTCTCAGTAATAATAACTGTTTACAAGTAATATGTGCACCTTTCTAATTACTGCAAAAACAAGATGTTGATGAGATGTAGATCCATCCAATTGACATATATTCTCTATAAGGGAGTTGTGTATACTATAAACACCTCTGTGTTATATTTTTGGATGTGTTGTGTACAGATTTGTGTATATTGCTGTCACTTATTATAGGATTAAACATGTCTTTGATCTTTGTATCAAAATCAAATTTTAATACATTTGATAGATTGCTGGGATGACTCACTGATTACATGGGAAAATTAACCACTGCCATGAAGGACATTTTTATCAAATGTAGTCTAAATAAGCAGCTTGTAAACAAATTATGTTTTGTCAGATTTTGAATTAAATTTTTCTCTATTTTAAAGTTTTAATTTGAAAATTTTCTTAAAAAATGAATTAAAATAATAAAAAAAAAAATTTTAAAATAGTGTTTAACATATCTAGCCTATGTTTTATACTTCTTATTATAGGTAGAAGGATTGTCTACTTGATGCTTTTTACCAGATGGAAAAATATGTAGAGGTTAGTGAGATATTATACTTTTTAATTGTACCTCCGTCTTAAGTCATATGAGGCAAACTGAGGAAAAATTATAAGGGGGGTACCCTTGGTATATAGGCTGTAAAATCTCTATCTCTGCATAGTTTTATCTGTGCCTTCTCAAGATAGTTTGGGGATGGGTATTGTTTGTTCAGATGAGAGCATTCTTTATTTCAACAATAGTTTCATGGCTGACATGCCGCAGACCAGAGTTAATCACTTCCGGGTCGGATCCGTCGACCTACATTGTTTAGAAATTTGAGACCAGATTTTACGGATTGTATGAGCTGTGATTTTTCAGCATTTCTGATAATCTGATATTTCAAATTGCAGGTGAGGCTTCAAATTACTTCCTGGTGTTGATTTGTACCACTTTGAGGAAAGCATGGCGGACGGAGACATGATCATGGAGGGGTGAGAAGGCTACAAATTGAATGACATTCGGTAACACTGATCAGCTGTCAATGACGGTAATTTGAAATTTCCATGGTCAACTCCTGTCAAGACTTTAACAGTTAATGTCCCGCAATGTGAATATTGTCATGCCAAGTGGATTTATGCATCGAGAGTTTTCTGATTTTTTTTGGTGATTTTTTATGCTAATACATAACAAGTAACAAAATTAATAGTGTTCTCATGCCACATAGTGCACGTTTCAGGAGGAACAACACGTTGAGCAGGATCAGGATAAGAAGATCGAGGACGGGAATCATGATCAGGGGTGAAAGAGTAAAACTCTCGACCGATCAGACTCATTTATACGGTCATCATGTTTGATCACTTGACTAAACATACCAAGAATCGTTATACATAGAGAGAACTTAATAATTCATGCAATAATCATTCTATATCAATAGCCATTCGTGCATTCGTGTACTTTACAACCGTAAAGAATATGCTACAGACTATGGAGCAAATAATTGAAATGTATGGTGTAGTATAATACATGTTTTATTTGTCAAGTAGTTACACTATAACATTTCCACACATCATTGTAGATACATAACATTGAATATTATTTTCTCGTGCATGATAAATACATGTAAAATTCGGTACAGTATTCACAATTTACTTTTTCTTTATTATTAACATTTTTTTCATCATATCTCTGAATCATCACAGTCCGACTCGTATTCCCCACCTCTCAATTTGTCTAATGACTCCTTCCGTGTTTGATACTCCGATTGATAATTTCGCCATAGTAAACGTACTATAACTTTCAAGTTGACTTTTTCATCTTATGACAGTTGATCACTTATTTAACTTTTCAACGTTATCTCTTTACATTGCTGGAATATAGTCCTTCTTTGTCATTTCACCCGATTCTTTTGCATCTTCATCATAACCCATCTTATTTTCTGTTTGTTCCTCTTGACGATATCTTCACCATAATCCTCCTTTCCAGAATCGATAAACACCTCCCTACAGAAGTTATATCTGATGAGTATTATTAGATTGATCCATCTTTCTAGGGTGAATAATTTGATTTCTTTTACATGGATTCCCTCTACTTCATTCTTATTCGTAATCTGGCCCTGACCCTGCTAAGGCGCATCTCACTCGAACCAAGGTGGGGTGAACCTCGTACAGCTCTTTCAATGTCCTGCGGATTACGAGTTATCCGTGTGATATTTCAGAGAAAACTTGTCTTCAGCTTTTGAAGTTCCCGAGTATTCGGATTGAGATCGATAAATAAACGACCAACAGGTGGGTGGAGATATGGCATTCTGTACTATTTAAATAACAGATCTTTTGAAAACCAAGTCCGAAATTTTTGTATGCTGGAATTATCAAGTTGGATGGATGTGTCAGTCAATACCGAGATTCATGAGTATACCATGCATTTACAAACTGTGTATCTTGTCCTCAAATATGGACTGTCAGTTGCCGTAACAATAGATAATTCTCTGATTACAAGCGTCTAGTCCGTCATTCATAATCCAGCCGTCGTCCATTAGAGAATATCCGCGTCCATAATCCAAAGACCTATTCCATTTCCATATAACAGTATTAGCACCAAATTCAAAAGACAAAAGTATACATAAACATAGGCTTGTTTCCTGCAAGAGAGAAGCGGTCAACAGTTTTCAATGATGCCGGCAAGACATCATGATGTTCCAAATATCAAATCCGTATCGCTGATCAGTATTCTTAATCCATAATATTCGTTATAGAGTCGTCATCTAAAAATGATATACCTCAGTCACGCTTTGATTGTGACTGTTCATATGAGTACCATGAGGATCTTAAAGTACATGGGTTCATACGGCCCCTAGCCCCGGGTTAAGCGGAATTAGACACATGTTACGAAACGTAGCGCCATAGATCTTGCACGCTACGTTCGTATTTTACTATCAGCATGCGATATGTATCGCCAAATTTGAGAAACTTTGAGTGGAGGCGCTTGATGGAATAGCCCTGTTTTATAAGTTTCTGCAACAATGTTTTGTGACGTTGATTAAAATCATCACATTTAACACAGGATCTAGCAAATGCTACTAAGCTGTATATATCCTTTGGGACCTCGTAATAATTCATCTATCCGTTTTCCCTGCTTCCAGTAGGTCCAGTTACTTTCGTCGTAAATGGGTGGTATAAGAGTTACTCAGCATCTGGTATATATGGCTTTTCATCTGAATTGAATACAAACTCTATTTCTCTTGGTTTTGGGAATACATTATTCTAAGCCAAATATTGCCTGTCCCTCAAATCGATGGAATTGCCTGGCTCGTGTGTATGTGATCATTATGAAATTTGTTCAAATGTCTTCTTGGGGAATAGACGGACCACTCAGGGTTATTGTGGATCACTCCTAGATCATTCTAGATCAGTCCGGATTGTTCCAATTCAATCCGAATCATTTCGAAGCGCTTCGATCCTTTCTGGAACCAAGCGTATTTGTTTACTTTCGGATCATTCTAGAATGGATTAACATGACCAAGATATGACAACTTGAACCAACATGAACCAAACCTTGAGCCTTCCAGAAACGATCGGAGAGCGTCTAAATGACAGATTGAGGAGCACAGACAAACATCATTTGAATTAGATCATAGTATTTCTACAAAAATATATAAATACCTGATGCTAAGAAACTCTTCTTAATATACGATGGCTGGAAGCTGAAAAACTAAGTAGATATATGCATCATCATGAGATCCCAACAGACGTATACAGCCCACTCCACAGAGAATTATCTACTGCTAGCGTAAACGAATCCGATTCGTCAAAAAGTTTCGGGCAGTACCCGATATAGAGTTTGTGAAGTTTACAACGCATATAAGGGAAGTGGGAAGAGGAGCCGACATACTGACAGTCTAACGATTCGTGATATGTGTTGTATCTCAGGTACGCTTTTATTGTACCTGTTTATGTGGCAACTCAGATGACATGCCCACACGGCCCCTAGCACCGGCGTAAGCGGTATTAGATACAAATCTAGATAGCTATGATGGAAATGCTCTGACAACTTGGTATATTGGTAATTGGTGAGCTGTGTCGCTGTGACAACTCGTACACTGGGGATTGGTGAGCTGTATCGTCGTCAGATGAAAATGACGGCATTTAACACAAAAGACTACTCTGTGAGGCCCAATGTCGACCCAGCATCAACTTCCCACAATGCCAACATATATCAAAGACCAAAAGGTCTGTACAGTTAGTTATGACAGAGTTTAAACAGGTAACGAGAATTCTGACTTATTTATCAAAGGGCCCCACCACGATAACGGATCTGATATTTACGTAGTACAGAACTTATTCGATCAGGGTAAAGCTTCAAGAGATATAAGCTTGAATTTCCAGTATGTTGTGCTTTTCAATAATGCCATCGATAAGCAACAGATATTAGGCCGCCGTATTTACCCAAGGCGACTTAACTACTTTATGAAAATGTATGAAGACGCCATTTCTCCCATTTACGGCCATTTATTTATCGGTCTCAAGCCGAATATTCAAGATAATCAAAGGCTGAGGACAAATGTACTAGAAAACGTTACTGGTGAGCTGAAGGATTTTGAAAAGGCCGTAAAACTGATACAAGCTTGAAACGGACTATATACGAGGTCCACCCCATGTTGGTTCAAAAGGGATGCGTCTCAACATGATCAGGGCCAGATCACAAATAAGAATGAAGTAGAGAGAAATCTAAGGAAAAGAAAATACTGATGGAGGAAGTATTCATCCTAGAGAGATGAATCACTCTACTAATGCTTAGAGGGATAACAAATGTAATGTCCGGAGAGAAATGTTTACCGACACTATAAAGGAAGAAAGTGAAAGTGCATACCATATTAACTGTGAGGAAGCTATCAAACGGAGAAAGGACATATTGGAGAGGTGTGGAAGACGAGTGATGATTCGGAAATATGAATGTAAACAGTGATAATAATGAATACAATTTGAATATTCGAAAGAATTTTACATGTATTATTGCGCATGAGAAACAACATTCAATGTTATGTATCTAAATTGAAGTTTTGTAATTTAACTAGTTGATCAATAAAACATGTATTATGCTATACCATGGATTTGGATTTTGTCCATATTGGTTTTGTATAGTACACGACTGCACTGTTGTGGCTATTGGCCTGGAATAATCATAGCACGAGTCAGTAAGTATGCCGATTTGTTCTTTTTAAATAGTCACTTTATCAAATATGACGGCTGTATACCAATATCTGATTGGTCGAAAGTTTCGCTTTTGCGTCACTTCTGGACCGCTCTGAACCTGGACCTGTGTTCCGAAGGATCATTATCTTCAATACTGACATCATCTCGGTTCTGAGAGATCGTGGGTTTGAATCCCGCCAATATGCCAATTTCATCAAACATTAACAGATTTGATTAGCATTTCTGCAATGAAACTTTTTATACTTCCAGATGACGAAGCGAAAAAAATGAGAGTCCATCCACGGAATCGTGTAAAAGAAAATTCGTAAGGAACTGGACGTACTCAACCCGGAGTTCCAGATATAATGCACTATGGCCGTTTTACACCCCGGTGATCACAAAGCGGTGGTGTCCACAAATTCGTCCGGCTTCCTATAGTAATTGTCATCCGCTAAGCTTATATATAGAGATAATGTGTATACTTTCTGGCAATAGTCGTAGTCGGTAATATTAATGACGGGTGACTAAACGTTTGCTTCTCCTTATATATACGCATACAAAGAGCAACAGCCGAGGACTGATATCTGTGCCTGGTTAGTCTATCGTTATGTGATCACTGGCTCGTGATCACTGGCTGTAATCCACATTTCACAGACGCACGAATGTGTCACCAAGGGGGTAGTCATTCAGGATACATTGCCAATGGGTGTAATATACTTTTGAATATCTTCCGTTTTACATCTCCATGATATTCAGATGAAAAGTTGCAATCAAAGCATGACTGAGATGACTGAGATACATACTCTGGAAACGACTTGGAATGGTCAGTGATTAGGATTTTATGTATAAAACTACCTCATGTCTTGCTGACATCATTGAACACTGTTGGCCGCTTCTCTCTTGTAGGAAACCATTATTTTATTTCATACACATATGGAATTTGTACTAACTGTCATACGAAATGTCTTTAGACTATTGATGCGGAAATTCTTTTATAGACGACAGCTGAATATTGAATGTCGGATCTGAGGATTCCTATTTCAAAGAATAGTGCAGTCTAATTTTCGCCAATTAAATCAATTTCTCCAACGGTTAGTCGATTTTGCTTTGTATTCCCATTTAAACGATCCCAATCGGCAATCGGTGATCCAAAATATATTTGTGTGTATATTTTAGTACTTCATTCGGGGAACTGGCAAAATCAGGGCCCACTAACAAAAATGTTCACGAACTGTAAATTCCACGGAGGGGAAATGTTCGCCTATATATTAACAGCACGAGACAAATGGAACTCAGAGTTCATTGGGCACGGAGTTTCACGGAGATGGCCAAATGCGGCCCGAATTAATTATCAGAACCAGAGGGGCAGTCAGTTGGATTGCTTTTATTCAAATGATTCATCCAACCACACAGACAGAAATACGAGTCACCATGAGCTGTTGTGTGTAGAACACATACGACACTGATCCCCAGAGACGAGGGTACATAAATATTGTTTTGTATCGTATTATATATATAGTTGGGTTGTACAATATGTTCGTACTTGTTTCAGTTGGCACATGAAAGGGTAATCTTACAAAAAATACTCACAGACTATTGTCATGAAAATTTGTTGAAGTATTATGTCCAAATATTTGGTGGTGAAAATTATTAATGCAGTATAGGTATCACGATATGAAGTTGTTATATTAATTTGTTGATGAATATTTGGTGATAATGGTTGTGTACGTGTATGTGTTTGGACATTTTTGGAGTCTGTGCGAAAGATTAATAAATGTGCGTGTGTTCAGAGAACACAAACATTCATTTAGTTACAAGAAGTGACCTGGCAGTTACGGCTTCAGAGAGAGAGAGATTAGCAGAGAAAATTCAGGTAGGTTTCATTCCTCCATGTATATCATTTGCACATTATCGGTATACCGTACCGCTACGTTTCATTATTAATATATAATTGTCGTGATGTGACCAGTGGTCGTCTTTCCACAGTGAAATTTTTATTTAACTTTCATATGTTATATCCTCCAATTGATTAAGAGGAAATTATGTGTATGATATTAAAATAACGATATATTTTCTACAATAAAAAGAAATAAAATTAATATATTTGAACTGAACTCTTAGCGTCCTCAAAGAATTCTTTCCAAAGCTAACGGTATGTGTTGTTCTGTTTGTGCAGATCCACCCCCTCGTATGTGGACGGAATGGTGTGACCAGGATAACCCGAAACCCGGGTATAGGGATGAGGAGATCACAGACAAACTCCGCCTCGACATTAAAAAGGTACCGTTTACCCACGCGATAAATACATCGCTGAAATTGTCTTATCACATAATACCAAAATTCCATAAAATCATCAAATTTGGTTTATGTGGATCTAATTCTTAAAAATACTTACAGCAAAATGGGGTTGTCGAATCAGAGTGCAAATTACCAGAAATCTTAACTAGAGGTTCCGCTTTGACCCTTTAGTTCTGGCATGAAGACTATGGTGGTTGTTTTTTTTAGCAAAGACGTACGTCTCCCCTTGACTTGAGTAAGACTCCCAAAAATGCATAAACACCAAACAAAGCTAGACGCATAGACTGGTTCTAAAAGCTGCACCACCAAAAATTAATATATTGATTAAATAAATACAATAAAAAAATATGCTTTTGATATATTGTTGCAAAATTCCACAGATATTATTAATGAGAAATTTAACAAAGAATGATGTACCTTATATAAAGAGAGCTAAACAATAGTTCTGGGGTTCTGATATTAATATGTTGGCGATCAGTTTTCTTGAACACTGATGCTATTAATGAGATAAGACGATCAATAAGGTCCTGATTAGGGGTTGTGGTTTTAAGATTCAACAAATCCTGTTGACGAGGGCCCTCCAGGAAATAAAAACATTTTGGGCAAGGTACTGCGCCACTCTCTAAAATATCTGGAGTCGAATGTATGGGGACATTCAAAAACTCAAAATGTTTCAAAGAAGTGCTTCGAAATGACATAAACCGTACAGACTTGTATCCTCTGGGATTTATTGACTCTTTAAACTACAACTCCTCAACAAGACCTTATTGATCGTCCTATTTCATTAGTAATATCAGTGTTCAAGAAACTTATCGCCGATATATTATTGTCAGAATCAAAGAATTATTCTTTAGCTCTCTACATATAAGGTATATCATTTCTTTGTTTATAGAGTTGCTTGAATTTCTCAATAATATCTATCAGAAATTTTGCAACTATATATCAACAGCATAGTTTTTATTGTATTTGTTTATTCAATTTATTTAGACATGGTTAGCCCAACTCAGCCTAAATGGCTGCTTTCAATGGGTCCTACTTATAGATATTCCAATCGGTGCTATTTGTGCACCCATTTGGCTGACCTATATCTGTTTTCTTAAGAATACGACTTGTAAAGAAGCTATAGAAACCGATCCTTTCAAAGCTGGTTCCTTCTCATTCACCAAACGCTATATAGATGACCTTCTCTTTGATAATAATCGGAATCTGGTGTCAAACAGGCAGATATTGAATTTCTTGCCTCTGTTCAAGTCTGACGGACGAAGTTATCACCAGATATGAAACTGATGCGAATATCCCGTACACTTGTGTGATAATGCCCCTACGTCCTTGTTCACGGCACCACATGAGTCCAGTAGATCCCTCTGCCAATGAGATCTCGTTAATCCCACTTGCCGTGATTTCTACAAGACATTGCCCTGCTGAAAATACACTGTAGCTAGAACACAGACCGTTATATCCAGCACCCCAATCTAGAACTCAGACCTCCGGATCTACAACCCTGGACCAACATACCACAATGGCCTCATGTCTCCAACCTGGTGAACAAAATGTCTCACAGATGCCCAATGTTGCCAGAGCTGAACCCCCCAAACAGAGAACCGACCTGTCAGTACTGCCTAGGGCCAAGACCATATACCAAGTTGGTTGAATCTGTTTATTATTCTATTTCCAGAGATGCCTCGACATATGTGCCAACCCGATGGGCGCGGAATGTCGGGTTGTTGATACCCATGTCCCTTACAACGAGACTGGAGAAGTTTTCTTAGAACCCTGCACAGCAAGTGGGGGTCTGATTTGTGCTAATAAGTACCAGGATGACAACGTGTGTGAAGATTATGAAATCCGTTTCCTATGTCCACCAGGTAGATATTATTATGTATAAAACATAAGGACTGTAGCTGTACATCTACTGAAATTGTAATTTTCATTTTGAATTTAATATTACATGGAGTATCATAATGTAGCAAGAAAATGAAGTTGGGGGTTGAAGGTTTGGATGGTGCGGGCAGGGTCCGCATTGCTTATGATGTAGTGTGTTTTGGGGAATGGCGAAGTTTCAGATTTAGAAAACGTAGTGGGCTGATATTTTATGAACATATGATGATACATATATACCCGTTCTGTTTATTCCAGATCAGAATGAATGTCTGGATGAAAGTCACGACTGTGATCCAGATGCCGAGTGTGAAAATACTCATGGTGGATACTTGTGCAAGTGCAAATCTGGCTATGTTGGAGATGGATTCAATTGTTATGGTAAGATGATTGGGTATAGTAATGATGCTTAAATGTTCCTACTAATGAATATTAATTTATTATGTACATGTCAGCTATCTTTGAAATTGCATGAACGCTATAGAACCTTCCAATGTTAAATGTGTGTCGAAATATTGGTAAGGCTAGCGTCAAAGTTCGAATGAAGAATTATGAAAGCTTTGGCTAAGAGTTTTGTTTTAGTATTCTCACTTGGTATATGCATTTATTATGAGAGGAAGAATAGGCCAAAGAGTTCGGTCGGTTTCGACGGGATTCCGGTTTCTCCAGGGGTCGGTATTTTTTGGTTTCACTTTTCTTGTTTATCTAACCTGTGTCTACATTTCTGTCCAACAGAGGGTGCTAGATGTAAGGCCTATGGAGATCCACATTACATCGGGTTTGACGGGAGGAAATATGACTTTCAGGGTCTGTGCAAGTACAGACTGGCTGAACCCTGCACTGATGTGGGTGGTATACCCGATTTCAATGTGGTCACAAAGAATAAGATATATACCTGGATGAAATATGGGCCTGTCACTATCACCAAACATGCCTACGTCCACGTCTATGGCTTTGACATCCTCCTCGCACGAGATCTCGTTGTCACGGTGAGTTATGTGCAATATAAATGTACAGTACCCTTCGTTGCAGAACGTATACACATGCTGCGTGCCTTAGCGGTATATCAGCGAAGGTACCAAGCTTATTATCTACTGTTTTCAGGGTACATGAACAGAGAATATACTACCATTTTATTTTCTTGTATCCTGGAAAGTTATTGAAGTTTTAAAGTCATCAAAGAACAATATGCGTTTAGAAAGATATTGAGCATGGTTTCTGACTTCCTTTATACTTGGTTTTCTTTCTTTCACGAGATCAGTAAGTCCATTCTCCAAGTTGTTAAAGATATTATAAGACAGGAATTCAAGTGTCATTTTTGCCATCTTTGCTCGAGCATTTTCACAAAGTGGATGCTCTCACGTTTTCACGAGGAACGGTTCCTCCGGATACACTGTCGCTGCGAATTTAAACTTGAATATCTCAGAAACCGTTGCTGATTTGAGGGTTACAATTTTGTGTGCTATCTCCTTAGGTCTGGGAAATTTGTCTGGTTTGGTTTGATGACTACTGCTTATCATTAGGTGGCGCTGTAGTCAGAATATATGTAAACATTTTTAACACGATTTCGCCTGAAAGGTTAATTTGATTGCTTTGAGTATCTTGAAGGATAGCCAAAGAGCTGAATAGGTTTTGGTGTTGCAGTGGCAATGATGATGTAGCACCTCATTGTAGAGAACTATGCTCTCTTTCAGGTGTCGACTGGGATATTTTACTTACCGGTATCTATTGTTAAGTTGGTATATTGTTCAGGTTCAGCTACCAGCAAGACTGGCCAATCTTGTATACATGCATGTGACTGTTAATGTGCTTTATCCTGCACATGAACCAGAAAGTGTGTTAGTAGTTCTTGGAGTGAGAGGCAAGATTTTGGGAGTCTGACATGCTCAAATTTCTAAGGCAAGGCTGTTCATAGGTCACAAGATACTCTAGGATAATACCACTTATTAAGAATAGTTCTCGTTGGTGTTGTTTCGTGAATGTTTATAAAAAGGAAATTTAGATATGCAGGAGTTGTGAACTCTATATATAGCAAGCTTACATATAATAAGTATTGTTAGAAAATGTCAAGTTTGTGTGGCAGCGGTTATGATAATTTTGTTTTGTTTCTATATATATCTGTTCTGTCACTACTTACCTTCCAATCTCACAGATTGATGATGAAGTGGTGACCCTGCCTAAGAGATTTGAACCAGCATCTGAGGATTGGCCAGGCTCCTATCTGGAGATCAAGCCCTATACATACGGAGTGGAACTGTTCACAGACTTTGGGCTCCGTGTCATATATGACGGTGACAGACGTGTTGAAATAGAAGTTCCGAGCAAGCTGAAGACTCACATGTGTGGCCTATGTGGGAATTATGATGGTGACATTACCAATGATTTCCAAACAAGTAACGGAACACAAGTCGATAAAACCCGTAAAAACGAGTTTGGAGACAGCTGGGGAGTAAAGGATGACGATCCAGCGTGAGTAGATATATACCCTCAGTGTTCATAACAATAGTCACTATCAAAGAATGACAGGAGGAACTATATTTCCCAAAAGACTGCAGCATTAGATTGATAAAGAAGAATCGGTACTTAACCGTATTGTTCACATGAACACACACAGTTCTAATGGCAAAGATGAATACTACCTTTATAAATTGGTAAATTTTGCCTCATGTTTACACCTTCTTTACAGATGTGGCATATTTTTGTTTAAAAATATACCATATTAATGTAAAGAAATTGGGATATTCGAATAGCCTATCTTAATGCATCTCCCAAATACAGGTAATGCATGTTGCTTGTGCTAACTGATAAACTGCCTAACAGACAATAAGCTGACCTTCTTAATGAATTTGACTGAGCATTTGATGATGATATTTCGTCCAATCATTCACCAGTATGATTAATACTCTTTCGAATAGAAAATATCAGCTACTCCATCTGTAAAGTGATGGAAATACCTGCCTGTGCTTTTACAACACAACGCAAACCACGGTGATATCTACCAGATATGCAGTTTGATGAACCTATATAAGATTTGATTCAATTGCTACTCTTAATAACCACATTGTAATATTTACTTAGATGTGTTGAAAAGACTCCACCCCCGATGGCTTGTAAGCAAGAGTCCATTATAAAGGCTACTGAGCGGTGTAGCTTCCTATCACAGGAGGATGGCCCGTTTGCCAACTGTCTGGCTGCCCTGCCTGGTGTAGTGAACCAGTATGTGGAGTCCTGCGTGTTTGACATGTGTGTGATGGAGGAAGACGACTCCCTACTCTGTCCGTCATTTGAAGCTTTTGCCGTCGAGTGTGAAATGAATAGTATCACTGTTGAATGGAGATCGAGAGAACGATGCCGTATGCTACTTCTATTTTCGTTTTGTTTTCGATGGGTAACTGATCTGTACTGCAATCCTCTCAGATTAAATTGAATATGATTTGGAACATTAATCAATTGTCAACAGCTTTTTGCACGTTTATGCAATCCAATATTGCCATGCTGAGGTTTGTAGAGGTATTAGCGGATCATAACCCTTACTAATTTATTAGGAAACTAAGAACATTAAAGTATGTACCGGTAGAAATAAATCTCTTGCATTGCTCATGAGCTCTAGGTTAAATTTCACCCATAGCGAGAAAGTAAAAACATGAATACCAATTATAAAATACTTCAATTCATACCCACATCAACTCCATTGCTGATGAAATTTCACTTTGCAAACATGCTGTCAAACCTCATGCGATTCGTTTATTTGACTTTAGCCCTTGACTGCCCAGTGAACATGCATTATGAGGCCGCAGGGACGTCATGCAAGGCATCGTGTATTGACCTGGAAGCCCCGTTCCACTGCGCTGACCCACCTGCGGGTGGTTGTCACTGTGATGAGGGATATGTGATCAGTGGTGTTGAATGTATCCTAGTAGAAGATTGTGGCTGCAGTGTTGGAAGCGCAAACTATTACTTGGTGAGTATTATAGAGACACACAATTATATTATAGTGGGATTATTTTCGAGTGACAGAGAAAATAAATCGAACTTCAGAGAAGGCATCTGGTTGGTTCTCGCTGATAAACTGCGCGAACACGTGTCGTATTTCTTGTTGGTGAATCCTGCATTCTGCAACAGACCCGCTCAGAAACCTTTGTTTATATATTTTTTGGAAGTCTTGAATGCTGTCTAAGATGATTCCCGTCTAACGTCAGAGCGAACAGAAAGACCGAAGTGTATTTTTCTTCCAAATGCTGTTGCACAATGCCAATTACTTAAACCCAAAAGGATAAAACAGTCGATATGACTTAAGGAATGAATTCTCACACGAAGCGTATACGGGCTTGAAAATGAAAATCTGGGACAAGTCTTGATATCATTTAGCAGTTGGACGGAATAAGGATTCGTTGATAAGTGATAGTGGCAAAGAATATGCCCTTAACAGCACACTGGGCAAAGTGGAATCGAGCAGTAGGAAATCTACGAAAATGAAAATGAATTGCCTTCCTATTTTCATGGTTCATTTTTTTAGGTTGAGATCATAAGTTTTTCGCTTAAACTTTTCAGTCAGTTTAAAATAATACAGTTATGTAAATGTCAACAGTACTGGTCTTCATGTTTATGTCCCAGGCTGTTGATTGTTTTAGTGATTTAGATCCAGCTTTTGTTATGCACCAACGGATATATACAAAATTGATCAAAACATAGCCGGAAAAAGTTCTATCAATCTGCGTCCAAACAGCGGTCAAACAAAATTACAACAAGAAACTAGATGGTTCAGTTAAACATTTTACGTAATTAACCAAGCAAAGCATAAGTGCAGTTACAAAATGTGGTGTAATATATCACAAAACCTTGGTTTACTAGAAAAAGTGAACGAGCAGTTTCAATGAGTCAACTTCAGTCAACTTTCTTCCTAGGGTTGTCTTACTCCCAGTTCCTCTATCCCGTACCCAGGTGTGTTGTCCATTCCTTGTCAAATCCACACGTTTCACACACCACAAGCAGTCATGCAACCCGCTTTCGCTTCTGACTAAGTCTGACGAAAACAATTTCAGCGGAAATCGAAGTTAAAGACCAATGTCTGTAACTTGAACCAAGGAACAACACTATGGGAATTTCTCTCCACAATGTAGAATTTACAGTGAAATAAAGCAAGTCTCCAAAATGGGGCCTTTAACCAGCACCTCTGTGCTCCAATAGCTAGTAATTCCACTCGTACGCTTTTGCGTGAAAACACTTGTCGTCAGCCCAGAAATTCCTCAACCAGTTTCACGATCTCACAAAATGAGAGGGCTATAAGACAATCTCTCCTGATATTACAGCCTGTCATTTGCTCAAACAATTCAAATCAAAGGCAGGAATTTCCCAAGCGGATATCACACTTTTATATTACTGTCTAGTCGCAAGCTGAATAATTCACTTTTCTGCAAACTGGAACTGATTAGTGAAGGTACTTTACAATAAGTGCATCAGAATTATACTCTCGAAAATGCATCAGAAATTTTATTATCTCTCAGCAACATGTACAATTTCCAAAGCATATGGCTTTAACATCAGACTCCAGCGAAACAATAGTTGACTCTTGGTATTATATTTCTCCTAGAACATCAATAAATTGTGGTCAGTATACACAATTACATCGTCAGAGCTGCTAGTTGCATATACTTCAAAATTTTGCAAGGCCAATACAAGACTCAATGATTCTCTTTCAATGGTGAAATATGTCTCTTGTTGTTTATGAGTTATCGCTCATGGGTTTGTTTATCCTATCTTGCAGCAATATAGCTCCTACCCTTACGTTGTTAGCATCTATTGTTACCTTGAATGGCTTAGAAAAGTTTGATGCTGCTAACACGGGTTCTCAGAATGGCTTTGAGTTTTCCAAAAGCAGCCAGGATTCGGACCAAACGATTTGACGTTCTTTATCGACAGATTGGTCGAAGGTTAAAAGGTTAGGACTAAAGGCACGTACGCCATGCTATGCATGATATCATGTGGACATCATTTGTCCAATGGTTAAATCGCGCATCACATTCTGGAAATGTCCAGACATACAATGGTCAGATTGGATCTCGTTTGGGAGGCCATACCAAGTGAACAACTGAAGCAAAACTTTACTACAGCCTTGTTTCAAAGGGACTTTCTCAGAAAATCTACTGGTCACATCCATGAGCCTCAGTAGATGTTTATATCCAAACACTGCCCTGGGTAAGGGACCGACACAATCTGCTAAAACTTTACTGAATGATTCATTAAATGACGGAATCGGCATTGATGGAACTGGTAATATAGATTGCTGAGGTTTTCGTATCATCTTAAATGTATGGCAGGTCCTACAGTAGTCCACAACATCCTTGTGCAGTTTTGTCCAATCAAAATGTTGCATTAAATTATACGCAACTTTAAAATGGTGATGGAAAACGATGCCGGCGTACTGAAAAGAATTATATGACCACACTAACCAAAAGTGATCCCTGTGATGATTCGTATCCCAGACACGCTTTTATTGTAGCTGTTCATGTGGACATCTTGAATGGCATGACAAATAGCCCCTAGCACCGTCATGAGCGGTATTAGGTACATATACCTCTGGTTTCAGTCCTTCTCCAGCGGTATCGTCTAACTCAAATTCCTCATCACCTTCTATGACTGGCTAATGTTTATACCGCAGCTTTGCGACATATCATATATAGCCAGATAATCATTATCTATAAATACCGAAAATACAGCAATGACTATTTATATCACTAAAATTAAATGTGCAATTCTGGTTGACCAAGCACAAACCAAGACTCGTTCGGATCCCAGACCAGCCCTCAATTTTGTTATGCACCCACGAGTATATAAAAATGATTGCTCTCAAAACGGAGTCGGAAGAAGTTTGATAAATCTGCCACCAAACAGTAGTCAAACAAAATTACATCAACAGACCAGATAATTCAGTTAGAGATTTATTATAATTAGCCAGCGAAAGAAGAGACACAATTATAAAAAAAATGTGGTACAATATGTCTTTAGTTTACTAGGAAAACGCGAAAGAGTGTGGCGAGCAGTTTCAATGATCCTAAATATTGATAAACAGTGTTTTACTTCTACCAGGCCTGGCTGGAGACCATCATGCCCCCTACCAAACTTTTTACCTTATCTCCGAAACGACAAAATTTGAGAGGTGATAACTCCGTGATTTTGCATTTTATCATATTAAGCTCATTTTGCGCCTATTTGCATAGCCCCACACAGAGAATCATGGGCAAATTCAAAATTGCGACCATGTGGGGTACCAGAAAAGTGATGTTTTCTTCGTGCTTTCCTGTGAGGAAAGGTTGCAAAAAATATTTTTTGTCACATCAAATTATTATTTACTAATTTATCATGTAATATTTTTGCGAAAAAAAAAAATTCGAAAAAATGTGACCTTCAAATCGACCCCCAAAAATGCATTTTTGAAAATGAAGTCACTGTTTACTGACAGTTCACATACTTGATAATTTCGTATGAAAATATATCGAACATAAATATTATGAAAGTGGGGCAGGCCTCCAGATTTTATTAATATTTTTAGATTGACGATGTTACTATTTCCAACGTAATCAAGGACAATTTATGAATACGAGAAATAAGAAAAAAGTTCATGAGATTTGTCTCAGTTTTAAAGCCTGAAAATGCTTAGAATGAATTTTCGGAGCGTCTGGGACCCATGGACCCCGACCTAGTGCCGAAAATTTGTCTAATGAGATTCCATATTTTCAATTCCAGGCTAACACCCTACCTGGTGGGCATACACATTCTAGCACTAGCCTTGACTTTGTACTTGCCTTGTTTTATCCTTGCACATCGGTTGTGATGTATTAACTGTTTCACATTACAAGCGAGTTTTGACGAGTTGCCGGGATCCCCATTGTAAGCAGGATTTGACGAGTGGGCGCGTAAACCATGAAGACAGATTTGGATGATTTTGTTGTTATCGTATTCATTGAAGCCCTGATAACATCGACAGATGCATTGTCGCGTGAATCCATGCATCAATTTGCTGTCGTTCTTCTGCTCTCTTTCCTATCATTACAACATGGGCGTTATCCTACCGTTAACTTATCCTACTATTCCAAGGAAGGACAATTATACATACATTGATGATAATTTTGGCAATTTCAGGTCGAAAATAGTCCAGTTATCATCGATTAAAAATATTTCCTGTGCTTTAGACGTAGGAAAGAGAGCAGAAGAATGAAACGCAAATTCATGCAGGGAGTCACGCGTCAATGCACCTTCCAGTGCTATCATCTACGGTCTATTGTTTAAGGATTAACTGTTTTCTGGTAGTTCGATTTGTTTCACTGCATTAAAATGACCACACCATGTCAGAATGTTATAGACGCGGATATTCTTTAATGGACGGCGGCTGAATTATGAATGACGGACTAGACGCTTGTAATGATGATATTCTCTGGTTCAGAGAAAATGATAATTATAAAATATACCAACAAACGACAATATACCTAACACATCTGTTTTTCTCCATGAGTGTCTTGTAATGGTGGTTGTCGACGTTTGTGTGAATAAAGCATCTGCCACTTTCAGATAAGAAATCATGAACACAGGGAAACGTTTATACTGTACACGGCAACATAAGTTAATAATGAAAGTGAACCGTAACGTTTTCTGTCAACAAGGAAAGAAATACATTGATTATGGGACTTGAATGAGTTTGTCGACTATGACGAGAAGCACGCGATGCAGATCAGAAATGAAGGACAAGGTGGTCTAATTCAAAATTTATAATATTCCTCAAATGTTGTATTTTGCATTTCGTATGTTCTAAAAATTAAAAATGGAATGCAAGTTCAGTGAGGTACAGGTGATGTTGGATCAACCGTCCATAAATCCACGCTCTTTCTTCAACAAATTTGACGTCTAAATTTTGACACAGTTGCGACGCATTCCTTATTTGAAATTCTGCTCAAATTACTTTTCCATCTTATTTCTCTCTGATTATGATGAATAAATTTGATGATTGAGGCTTTTATTTTTATTTGTGTATTTTGGTGGGCATAAATTGCTGACAATAGCATCTTGATTGGTAATTTTTATTTTCATAAGATCAATACAATCGTTAAAATTCTTCTGTTTTCTGGAAGACAAAATGAATTTGATACCATAGATCGTCCAGGATGGAGAGCAAATAAGCAGTTCTTCTCCAACAATATTTATTTAGTTGTTTTGCTTAAAGAGCATGAATATTCCTGAAACAATAGATAGCCTGTATGGGATACCTGCTGCGGTGCGCAACGTAGTTGCACGGGGCAAATCTACTGCCCTGAATCTGAGTTCAAGGGGGAAATAGTTAATTTGCGGAAAGATGGATGTAGTTTGTATTCGTATTCATGTTGCTGGAATTATTTTGTTCTCCATCTTTTTTTTTGCCGATTACTATATGCATTCCAACAGAATTTCAACATTTTACAGTAGATATGTGAATGAATGGTGATGAGCCTTACCTAATACATATATTGTATTATCCTGTTCCATCAGCTTGGGGAGAAGTGGTTTGATGTTGGTTGTCTGGCTCTGTGTACATGCGAGAATCCAGGAGAGATTAGGTGTGATCCTACTGTACAATGCCACACACATGGAGAGTGCTATGTCCATGCGGATGGCTCCAGTAACTGCCGATGTAAAGGGGGATTCAAGGGAAGTGGGACAGATTGTTCTGGTATGATCATCGACATTGTATTAGAATTTTGAAACTTTGAATCATTAAAGAGATAAAATGATGTGATCTACATGAAGCGACTGACAGCACGAAATGACAGATTCAATTGTGTTTTCTGTAGACGTCCTGTCCGACAGTTCCTTTTAAACGTTTTTCATCACTTGTATCACTCATAGCATAGAGTTGATTATGCATTTTTATATTAAGTAAATATGGAATTTGGGAAGCCTGTTAGGACTCTTGAAACCTTAAAGGATCCTTGCATATGGAATTCCTGAATTGCTTTCCCACATCAGAATAGGCTGAGAAAGCGGTAAGTTTGCATTACTTTGACCGGCTGGAAATGTTTTGCAGACGAAGATGAGTGCTCATTGGAAACCCATTTCTGTGCTGAGACCGCCCGCTGTGTTAACCTTCATGGCGGCTATGACTGTGTCTGTGAGGCAGGTTTCACTGGGGACGGCTTTGAATGTGAAGGTAAAGTATTGTTTAGGCCAACATTGTTTAGTTTCTAGTGTGGATATTTTTTACATATTCAATGTAGAGAAAAAGACCCACAATTTTAAAATATGGTAAACGATCACTCTAATAAACTTGATCGCATCTTTAATCCATTCAACGGCGTAGCCCGCTGTTGTGGAATGGATAATTAATCCTGTGACGACGTAAGCCAATTTTTGCGGGATGGATAATTTAATCGTGTGACGGCGTAACAAGCTTTCGCAAGATGCATAGTTTAATCCTGTGACGGCGTTAGGCGCTTTTACAGGATGGATAATTTATTTAAACCTGTGATGGCGTTAGCCGCTTTTGTGGAATAGAGGTCATCGTCTGCCAGTTTCATCAGTGAAATTAACACCGAATTGTTCTAGTTTATTCACAGAAAACTAGTCTTTTTTTCCTTCAAACAGTCTAGCAATAAACTTATTACAATATAGCCTATATTTAGTTCGAAGATAGCGTGAAATTACCCCATCAAACTTGCGTATCGTCGCACGAAAACACATACCGGAAGATGGCGTCAGTCCATGCAGCCAGCTCAACGGGTTTTATATGTCCAATTTTTCCATCACTCACTTTCTGACAATACCTCTCGTGGTAGTTTAGGAATATATCCAGTGCTT
>JAVTVY010009949.1:0-46071 GCA_036873755.1 Hanleya hanleyi | reverse complement strand
ATATTCAAGTATTCTGTAACATAGCCATGTCTGTCAAGGTTAATCCGCTCTCCGTTCAAAACAAAGTGTTACTCAATCAAAAACATTTATCAGTTCAGCAGACAATGCAATTTGAATAATGTGAGAATTGGAAAATAAAATCGATATGAAGTATTATAGAATACCTTAAGGAGCATTTGTCTCAGATATCAAGGGAGAAAGCATCCTCGCTAAAACCAGGGGTATCTCTATCTGTATGATAGATATAACGCCTTTGGCTCACAAATAGAAACCGCGACGTCGTGAAGATGGGGAGAAAGATACTCTCCGAAAATATACCCTCTCTCAGCGGATGGAACCTTCTCTCTTTGAAACCACCAGCCTTCCCACTTCTGACAGAAAAAACGTCAGTAATACCTTATCGACCAAACGAGTTCATAAATTGCACGAACCATGATCCAGACATCAAATTATACTTCAAAGGCAGGACGTCAGAGTTATAATTGAAGAAAATGAAGTTTGATTCACTCGACAAAGCTTTCACCGAGAAATTCTCTGAGATTAGTACATCAAATGGGTATAGGCCGTATGATCAGCCATGAATGTATAGATACGATTGGGCGTTTTTGGACAGACACAGAGCCTTACTCAGAATAATGGTCAGTGATTAGGATGTTATCATACAGAACATCAACATGTCTTGCTGAGATCACTGAAAACTGTTCACTGCATCTCTCTCGCAGGAAACCATCTTGTGTTTTATTATTTTTATTTCATAAATAGGTCTTCCAATTATTGACGCGAACATTATTTCATGGACGACGGCTGAATATTTCTAGCTTCACACTACCAATATATTCTGTTACTTTCTTCTACGTTTAGTTCAATACCGCCTGTCCAAACTGTATTGGGATTATAGCCCCTATAAGGCATCCTCGATAAACCAGGGGTATCTATCCTATAGATACCCCTGGTACGCTTGGGCACTATCGTTTTCAACGAAAACACAGCCGTATATTTCAGCCAATCAGCAAAGGAACACCTTCTTGGTCTTGACTAATCAGATCGCTTGCCTTACTCGACTCGGTCTTTGGCTCACAAATAGAAACCTTGTCAAGCGACAATGCCGCGCCATTTTGTTCAATAACGAAGCTTTCTGATTGGACAAATTCATCATGTGATTCCTTTTCTATCCTCGGTTCTCATTGGCAGATTCGTTTATGCTGAGAGCGGGCGGAACGCGCTGTGCTATGCAAGATGGTCAAGGGTTCGCTTTGGCTCACGGATATAAACCTTGATGTTGTGAAGATGGTAGGATTAAGAATGCGATGTAATAGTGTATGTATTAATTCTATTGGATGAAACACGGGAGAAGGGCAGAATCGATAACAAATACCACTTACTCTACAGGCAGACAAGGACGGAAAGGTTTTGAAGATGTCTTGCTGGCATCTTTAAAAACTGCTGTCCCTCTGGAATAACTTCAGGAAAACTACAGAATTGACATTGGGGAATCATAGGCTTGATAGACATTCACATTCCTGATATCAGAAAAGTGGCTTCCGGTTTAACTCAATTTGCTTTTATGTATCCTTGGTTTCGTTATTCTTGGTACTATAACATGGTATGAGTGACAACACACTAGTGAACACAGGAATAGAAAACGTTTATTTATGACTAGAATACAATTGTTATACACCAGGGTATGCGGAGGCCCCTGGAAATCACAATTGCAATCCCACTTCTGACACCAAAAGCTATACGGATGGACGGATACTTAGTAACTAATCAGCAGAATTAAAAGCGTCTAGACAGTCCGATCCAGTTTTAATCCGGCCACCAAACCAACCTATACCTCCGGCGACCTCCAACAAGTTCACATAGTCGGACTCCAGAGATACGGATGATGGGCATAAACAAAACTACCCTACAAGGAATAATGCAATAGATGGCATGGGTTTCAATCACATTGCAACAGATTCCAAATTGAGTTCAACCTCCAAGCAGTACAGTTAAGCTGACGTGAAGCCTTTGTCGAGAATTCCTCTTGGCAACCTACAGGTACCTTTGACTCATTGGATATCACATTTCATATATCGGCTACGATAAGCTCATCTTCTGAAGCACTGACTAACATAAAGCACCTCCTGTTATGTCTGATTCGATCTTAACTCTCGTGTTATACCTGCTCCGATTTTAATTGTAACAGTGTCATGAATATTCAGTTCCGAAACAACAACGCCGATTTTCAAAGCACAATATAGACTGCAATTCTCAGAAACGTATATGTGTTCGCGTCTGTAGTAATAGATGTCAGAAAATATACTTTTGGGAAACGGGAGATATTCTACGACAGACAACAATTACAAACGTCTAAACTCGGCAAACACATAGGCAATTGCGCTCAACATATGGAAATGCAATTTAGATGTTTCCTTTTTATAAAATGAATAGCAACGATTCCTCTAAAGGTTAAAAAACCTTTTCATTAAAATCTTCAAACCTGAGTTGAATGGTTAGAACATTGACAAACGATACCCTTGATTCGACAAATGCATAACGAAAACTCTTGCCAGTAATTAACAAAATAACATTTTGAATCCTAACCAATTTGTATTTTGAGTTGTTCATAGATAGTATCATATTAAGTATAATATAATATATTGATAACAAGTATTCTTAACCCCTATTGTATGTAAAATCTGACAGTGTCTTTTACCGCAGTTGCAACAAAAGGTGTACCAGACTTTGACATCATCCGAACGCATGGTACTATCACACGTAGAAACTTCTTACAGACACCCTGCGGGATCAGATATTATCTACATGTATTGGGGTGTGTCCGAAATGGTCGTATCTGATTGGTCCTGGAGATAATGAAATGGGCGCAATCAGATGCCTTGCACGAGACACACTTTAATGACCTCGATATGGAACGTGAAAGCAGGCAGCCTGGGTGGTGGGCCCAGAGTGATCCCCATCAGAAAAGAGAGACCATCCCTTCCCCTGTGAAGTACCGGCGATCTTATTTCTATTAAATATGCACAGACTCTTTATAATGTCGATCTTCATCAGATAAAAAACAACAAACAACCATGCATAATGAGTGCGAGAAGTAATGTAGCTAATTTCCTCTTCTGTGATCCTCCTGCTGTGATCTGATCCAAGCTGATGTGCTGCATCCCACATCCTGTCTACCTTTGTGTCTGGTTTCTTGACCAAACACTTTACCAACAGATGATTTCATTGGCTCTTTCAAAGAAGGTAAACATGTGACGTAATGTGTATAGGCAATTGACATCGGGTAAAATACACCATAGGTCTTTGGATTATGGACGCGGATATTCTCTAATGGACGACGGCTGGATTATGAATGACGCTTGTAATGTCGATCTGCTAAGGGTAATTATTTAATGAAATGTGAAATGCTAAGATGAGCTGGGGATATTTAGGGGTTTCTTGGGAATAATGTTAGGTAGTCGAGACCGGATAACATCACTGGCATTTCGAAGGTACAGACACACCAGTCGGTAAAGAAATAGAATAAAGAGTTCACTTCGTAATCTAGGAAAATTGAAAGATTCGTATTTGGGAGAAATGCTGGAGTAGCTGTTGTTTGGCATAGATTATGGTTCTAACAGGGCATAATGAAATTCTACGTCTAAAGGAAAATGAACGAGGGTGTTATCGGGATGGGTGTCGCTGTCAGACTAAAATAATTCGAAAAGTCTAAAAAATCTTGAAGGTCAGATAACTGGACAAACCGGAAGTCTTAACCTCGCTTTTTTACGCTAGGTCAACAGATGTATAATGCAGAATTAAAAAGTAATCGGAACGTTTTACTGACATCGCTTTTACTATATATGATTTCACTTCCGGTGGTGTGCTGCTCGGGCGGGAATCCTGTCCGAAAATCTGACTGGTGGTTGGGGTATTCTTATGCATCAATGAGGTGGTTTGATCTGAACCCGATGGAGAAAAGCACGTTACCGACAGACTAGATTGGGACACCAAATTGAATGGGTGATTTATAGTGAGCTTGAGGAGTTTGAGTACAGATATGACAGGCTGCTAACCCATTCCACTTCCTTCCACCAGTTGTTAATTCCATCAGAAAATAATAAAGAACCGAGGAAACACGAATGAATTCAATCTACAGTCTGCTTCCATTGAAATCATTCTGTCCTTTTTTTCCATTTCCTGATGATGGTTGGGAAATTTTCCCTTTTATCCACTATTGCGTGTACCCTAATAAACTATTTGAGCCATAAAAAACTGGTTCGAGGGTGTCTCGTGGATATCCTCAAAAGATCGGTAATATGTATCGATCAAACTCTGTGATATTATATTAAGTCTAGACGGCTCAGTTGTGCCGCGATTCGACAAGCAGCCTATATACTTTAAGAGAGAGAGAGATGTGACGATATTCGATATTGGTCCATCTGATTACTGATCAATAAGTGCGAAATGTTAGGAAACTGTTGACTGAATCCAGACTCATAATCTAGTTGGAGGCCTGAGGTGAATGGATTTTTTTTTTAAATATATTTTAGCAGCGTGGGCATTCACGAGATATATCCTGCTGACAAGGTGAACAGTGGATATACGCGAACGATGGAGGGGCAGGTGATTCAAATATCCATCGCTGTCTGCTGACGGTTTTGAAGTACCCATGCACAATTCGCCCTTCAGCAGGATGTTGGTGGCCTCGAAACCGCCGTTGTCGCGCCGTATGTCGCTTTCAATTTCGAATTCAGGTCTCGCGGGAGATCACGATCTGGTATCATAAAAGAGTGAAACATTCATTATTTATGAAGATAGTAATTAAGTAAAACTTAGGAAAAACAATTTTAACATGGCCTTAGGAGGTGCCACCTATAAGCGAATCGGCAAAAAAACATTCCCAAACGATAACTTGAGGAACTCAATTTTAACTTGGTGCATTCGCACGAAAAACAGTCCCAAGTGAGAACTTGAGGGGAGGCACCCATATAGCATTGATTTGGAAAGAATCCATTCAGGTTTTCAAAAGTTACTGTCCGGAAACGTAATTCTAACTTGGCCCACATGTGACGCCACCTATAGACGGATTGGCACAAAAACAATCCCAACCGAGATCTAGAGGCAAGATCCCCCGACATTGAAAATAGAGAAAAGGTAACTTGGCCCACAGGTGGCGCCAACTATAAACAGATCGGCTTGAAAGACAATGCCAAGTATGCCAAGTACCCACATACCAAATTTGGAAAGAATCGGTCAAGGTATTCAAAAGTTATTTTCTGGAAACACTCTTTTAACTTAGCCCACCAGGTGGCGCCACCAACACACAAATCGCCACGAAAAGCTAAAAGTTATTGTCTGGAAATGCAATTTAAACTTGAAACCCAGGTGGCGCCACCTAGAGGCGGATCGGCACGGAAAACAATCCCAAGCAAGATCTTTTTGCAAGGGAACCACTTACCAAATTCGAAGAAGATGTTTGGTTTTTCAGGAATGTTTGTTCGGAAATGAAATTTCAACTTTGCCCCCAGGTTGCGCCACCTACAGGAGGATCGGCACAAAAATAAAGATCAGTTTATCTTGTTACACTGATTTGGCAATGGGATAGTCTTGAATTAATGTATCTATTTACTCGTAAAGAAATAGGAGGCGTACGGTTTCTCAGGTAACAGTGGAGAGACATAGCGAAAGGTGTTGCTCAACGATCCTTACTTGGACCCATTCTGTTTAATATTTTCCTCAATGATATATATTTCTTTATTTCAAATTCCGTTCAATTTTAGCTAACTACGCTGACAATAATACGATCAGCGCATCAGGACAGACTGCTGATGAAGTTATTCACATTTTAGAGGAAGAAACTGCCATTGCGATTAAATGGTTTACTAAAATGTATATACACGTTCCAGATCCTAAAATCACCATACTGTAGTCATGACTGAATGGCATGGCTGTAATGTACTGAATGTACTTTAGATGTAAATGGCTTCAAATTGACATTGAGCCAATGGCCAGCCACTATTTTGACCCCAACAATGACCTTTCTGAGTGAGAAATGAGAATATGGAATTTGATACCCAAACAAAGGGAGCCACTTTACCATATGTCAGAAGGAAAATTTGCATATAAGAGAAAGTGCATAAAAAAATACAAGTATCCAGTTCGGAACACAACTGAAAAACTGTAGATGTCTTCCCTTAGACAGGAGCAACATGACACATGAGGTATATAGTTCATGTAAGAGGAGATACCGCTTTTCAACGTGACTTCACATGTTAGCATATGGAACAATGGCCGACCACTTCCCCATTTGCTACTATTGGAAATCCCGTAAATTCACGTCACTTCGTCTTACATGAACTATAAGCAAATTCGAACTTCAACGGTTGATTTACGAAAGTATTCGGAAGTTAATTTTCGGGAAAGCTCCAGTTCCCAGTTTCGGACAGAGCTGAAAAACAATAGGTGTCTTCCCCTAGACAAGAGAAATATGCACTACTAATTTGAAGTTGATTGTTAAAGGCATTCAAAAGCTATCCGACGGAAAAGAAAAGTGGGGAAAAGAAGAAGAAGCGGAAGAAGAAGGAATAAGAAACTGACAAACATAGAAGGCATCCCTAGAGCATCCTAGCGAGCCAGTGTAACAATCGATAGGTTACGATCGATACACTGGCTTGGTTAGGCACAGATAGCAGTTCTGGATATAAATAACTCGAGGGCTTTCAACCAATCAGTAAGCGCGCTAAAGCAGCTCATCAGGCCAATCCGCAGCGAGGTTTGAGTTTTGACTGGTTTGAATTTCATCGCCGGCCAGATATCGGGTGTCAATCGAAAACCGTAGGCTTCACATACCGACGCGCTAATTGAAAACAACCGCTGGGGATGAAATGTACGAGATTGTATAATACACGCAACAACTCAGAACTCATCCGTTTCACTAAAAAGGTCCAGATAAACCCTCTGCGAGAATTTACAGATTACCTGGACTTGTGCAGATGTCCCTAGAGATGCCCAATAAGTCCCCTGACATTTAGCCTCGTTTCATTTCTCGACAAAACGGGAAACATGACGTCTTAGTCAGAAGGGTAACTGAGTACCATACAAGATGTCAAAACGGTTATATCGTAGAATTTTTTTATTTGAACAGACATTGTACGAAGGGATGAGTGATCGTGGACACATTTCTGGCCGTAGCAATTTTTTATTTAGACATTCAATGTAGTAATTTCATTTAAACGACTATAAGACGTGGATATGTGGCCGGGTCGTCGAAAGTTCACGACGTGTTAAAATCTAGAGCGCTGGGTCGGACGGCCTACGCTGATAAACAGCTTGTATCACTGACGTCCCTACTCTGCCCTATCTAACAAGGAGAGTAGGGACGTCAGTGATACAAGCTGAATAGTATGAGCGTACGTGTGGCAAGCCGTTTTACTTTTTATTCAGTATTTGGTGATATCATCAAATATTTGCTGATATCATGAAATGATTTACTGATATCATCAAATATTTGCTGATATCGGCAAATATTTGCTGATATCACCAAATATTTGCTGATATCATCAAATTGTTGCTGATATCACCAAATCATTTGATGATATCTGCAACTGATTTGCTGATATCAAATGATTTGCTGATATCAGCAAATGATTTGATGATATCAGCAAATACTTTATATTTGATGATATCATTAAATATGGTGGAAGGTCAAAGTATGAACCATAACATGGAAGGCTCCCTGTTCAGAATGACAATAAACTTCGTCACAGCGCATGTTCCGTTTCACAGGCTCGCTCCACTATTTCTGCCCCCATTAGCGGCGGTTGACCTGTAAGTCCTGACCATTAACCACTGTGGTGGGCCTACCTCGCACACGAGTTTCTGTGTACATCCGACCGGACCCCCCGGCAAGGTCAAAATAGATATAACACAGAATTGAAAAGTGATCGGAATGTTCAACAAATAGCGCTTGAGATCATACTAAATTTACAGGGGACATGCTTAGATAAATAATGTCACACAACTGTTTCAATCTGTATCGGCTTTAGTACTATTTGATTACAGTACCCACATCATATAAAGATAAAAAGAAGCCATATGACTTCATTGAGGCTTGGTTAGTTCTGTCTTTATCGTAAGAGCCTGGTCTCCTGTTACGGGTCAGTAAAGGGTCATAGAGATTAATTTATTGTTGTATGTGCGGCTATGCCTTATCTCCTGTCCTAAAAGCTAACCAGTGAAGAAGCACGACAATCGGCTCTGCCTTAATATACCATGCTCCATGCTGATCGGTTTTCCCGAAATCATTATCCCCTTTCGCCTCACCCCGATTATACTCAAATGCAGATCTAATGAATTTGAAGTCAATAACCCGCGATGGGAAATTTTATCTCCCCTGCTGTATGTTTATTTGAATGCCCTTATATTCATGATTCTATTTGTTATTTATTAGTAAAGTTTGGCGTATTTATATGCCAGAGGTTTGATAGCGGCGGCTATTAAACATATTCCCTACATCACCCAAATCACTGTAGTTGCGTTTTATTGTTATTGTCTGGTTCTTGCATGTGATTTGTCGGTAGATAGCTTTATTCGGCATTTGCTGATATCATTAAATATTTGCTGATATCATCAAATGATTTGCTGATATCATCAAACCATTTGGTGATATCATCAAATCATTTGGTGATATCAGCAAATCTACTGATTTGGTGATATCAGCAAAATCATTTGAAGATATCAGCAAATATTTAATGATATCAGCAAATGCCGAATAAAAAGTAAAACGGCTTGCCATACGTACGGACGGCCTTGAAATAAGCGCTTGTATTCAATAGCTAGCTGCTACAGGAGACATCACTAATGCTCGTCAATTTCACGGCCTGTGTCTGTTACGCAGCATCCATAGGCTATCTGCAGCCAAAAAGAAGCGGTGCTTTTTCCCTACGAGAAACTGGTAGTTGAGATGATTGTGCAATGAAGATTACAAAATAAAATCGATATGGAATATTGTAAAAGACCCTAAAAGCACTTTTTTGTAAGATATCAAGAGAGAAAACAGGACGGGTGTTGTGGATAATTACATCAGCGACGGTGTGAAAATAACCGCTAATCTCACACCATGCACTTCTGACACAAAAAATACCCGTATTTCCGTATCGATCAGAGAGAGTCCTTACAACTTCCAGACACGTAAATCGATATTGCAAAAGCAATTAGTACACATAATATATAAGCGAAGAATCTAATGATTCACGCCAGAGAGTTTTCGCCACGGAATTTCTCTGAAATTATTGCCTCGGATATTTGGTGAAAAAACGACCAAAGACGGAAGTCCTGATGAATCTGTTACAATGTAGAGACCTTATATCCGACATACAGTAGCAAACCGAAGTCTAGTAATACACTACCTGGTTACAGGTAGATGGTCATTTTAGCAATAATTCCTCATTTTAGCTATTATAGGCCATTTTAGCAATAGAACTATAGCTCATTTGAGTATCTGTGTCAGTGGTTTTAAATATCTTCAAAGCCGCTGTCTCTATGAAATTCATTTGCGGGAGAAATGTATATACATGTTCCAGGTCCTAAAATCACTATACTGTAGTCATGACTGAATGGCATGGCTGTAAACTATACACTGGATGCACTTCAGATGCAATGGCTTCCAAGTGGCATTGAGCCAATGGCCAGCCACTATTTTTTTCTTTCTCAGTCCTGGCTGTCAATCAATCACTGGTGTACTAACTTTGCAATTGAGAATATGGAATTTGGTACCCAAACAAAGGTGTCTGGTTTACATGCAAAAAAAAGTCTCTTGCGAAAAATTTATTTCTCCAAATCAACAAAGAAATCTGTATTTCATACAGAGAATAAACCAAAGTTTAATGACGTGAAACCGCGTCGACAAACGTTTGAAAATTTACGTGTGGTTGATTTTTTATATTTTATGGGTACATTTTACTAGTGAATTCCCTTTATATTTGAAATATGACACCCCCAACCAAAATCTAATCCAATGTTCTCCATATGACCGTGCCAACCGTGATAATATATCGAAAAGTCAGTTTGGTTGAAGGTGTCACATTTTTATGATATATCAAACACTATTTGTTCCCATGTTCACTTTGAGGCCTGAAACCTGATGACGTTTTATTCCACTTCTGTCCCTTGATACAATGTACATCCATGACAATTAAATGGCCGGTGGGGATCAATTACCCGTCACATCCCTCATGTAACTCGACAACAATTTAATTGCCAACGCGAGGTCCCTGGGCTGACCAGCCGTTGAAGCAAGTATGATGGCCGAGAAGGGACATCGCTGTATTGTGTTATGAATCTGGATCGACACACGAAGGCAGGATGCGAAGTCGCGAAGGCAGGATGCGAAGTGGCGAAGCCAGGATGCGAAGCGCGAAGTCAGGATGCGAAATCAAAACATGAAGCGCGAAGTCAGGATGCGAAATCAAAACAATGCGAAGCGCGAAGCCAGGATGCGAAGTGGCGAAGCCAGGATGCGAAGCGCGAAGTCAGGATGCGAAATCAAAACATGAAGCGCGAAGTCAGGATGCGAAATCAAAACAATGCGAAGCGCGAAGTCAGGATGCGAAATCAAAACATCAGCATTGGACATGATTCTATCAAAACGAGAGCGGTTTGTAACCCTGATTCCTAATATGCATTGCAGAGGCAATTGAAGATTATTGCTGGTTGCTATTATCACAGCAATGGAGGAAGTAAAATTATTCTAATTTGTACCTTTTGCTTTGCATTACTGATGTTTTATAGAAATTCACAAATGGTAATTTGAATATTTTCAGATCTGGCGTTTGGGAAATGATTAAAACCGACCCGAATAATTGATAATTAATACTGAAGGGCTCAAAGCTTTCGTAAGACTCTAATTAGCTTGGTGACTGTTCGGGTTGACATTTTTATTCCAATCTTACAAAATTTCCAGTTAGCCTGGTGTGTGAATGGACCAGACCATCTGAAAACAATTGAGAATTATTGCTTACCAGATAAATTGCTAAGCAGATCAAAGTGGCAGTATTAATAACATTATGCTAACCAACGAAGTGCTAACACTCTCGCAGGACTTAGTCTCGTACATTTCAGGTTGAACAGATCATCCCAAGGCTGGTTAAAATTAATTTCCTGTTTAGCATGATGTTAAAAATGATGTTAAAAATAAAATCCCAAAACATTGCCTCGTTTTTGTGGATTTTTGTTATTCTATCAAGGGATGATTTCCTGTCTTCACTATATTTATGGGAACTCACAACCAGCAATAATATATCCGGCATCCGGCTATCTCCCACGTGGTATTGTTAGTGTGACAGTTTGGCGGCGGAAAATGACACTTGGACTAAATAACATGATATAGCCTACGAACACCCTCCACGTAAATTTTTGTCAAACTCTTATTATTAAATTTGTTAATTAGGGTATGTTGTGATTCCATAATGAGGCTGAGCGATCCATGTCGATGATCATGATTTTGCAGAGCCGATAGGCCTACACCTCGAGGGATGACGGTAAATTTTGGGTGGCCCTGAAAAGGACCGTTGCGAGAGCGACATGCGTTTTTAGCGGGATTGAGACCGTTTCCGAGAACTGTTATGATACCACGCGGTATTATCACTCAGTGATAGATGGTTTTGAATTTCGATTAATATTTGAACAAATATATATCAATTTGTGTATTTTCAATTCTGGTTTATAACTGTGCAAGTTTTTAATGCACACCCAAAGCCTGTTTTATCGAACTATTTGATTTGGCTGTTTCTGTGCTGGACACTGACGGGGAATTCTAGAAATGAATTAGAACACAACTGATTTGTACCATATAGAATAGACAAGAATATCTCTTTATTTATGCTTATATTCCAAAGGGTTGACGTAAACAGAGAAACAATAAATTGGCAATGTTTGGCGGCCTCGGCCTTGACAATCTCGACTTCGGACTCCAAACTATATGCATCGTCGGATGAATGATGTAACTAGTTTATTGAACAGAAAAATCGTTTGGCTTGTATCTGGATCTGGTTTCATTAAATTTTAGTGTACATTTATTGAGATATCTACTTCTAAGTCGCTTGACTTCGGTCTCGGAGCGTCGATTCCAAAGATGAGGAGGAAAAAAAGAATAAAAATAATAAATTTGGGGCGGCCGAATATTTCGGGGCGGGCGGTGATGCTAAACAGGAAACTTTTTTAACCAGCCTAATGTTCGCGAATTACGATATTGCCCTGTACGTAGACTTTTGGCATGGAGTGACGAGCATACGAGTTTTAGACAATAGCCCCAAACTAACAGCTAATTATCTTACTGCTTGTTAATAGTCTATCTGTTTCCGTGTGTATATATTTATTAGCACATAATAAGGATGTATGGAAATATTGATCCTTGATTTCACATTTTATATCATCAATCCTAAATTTGTACAAACCACCATCTTAGAATTGGCCCGGATCGTTTCGGACACAGTGCTAAGTAGCACTGTTGTGTCAGATATATTTTTTTAAATTTTTAATTTAAATTGCTTTTTTATTTTTTTTCAATTTTAAAATTTTTATTTTTTTTTTATTTTTTTTTAGAATCACTAAATTATCAGATAGCTTTCTATAATACTCATACATGACCATATTTTAAAGCGAGAGCCCGTGTTTGTCAAGCATGGAAAATTACACTATATACACTATATATAAAGACCAATTTATCTGGTAAGCAATAATTCTCAATTATTCCTAGATGGTATGGCCCATTCACACACCAGGCTAACTGGAAATTTTGCAAGATTGGAATAAAAATGTCAACCCGAACAGTCACCAGGCTAACTTAGAGTCTTACGAAAGCTTTGAGCGCTTCAGTATTAATTATCAATTATTCGGGTCGGTTTTAATCATTCCCGAAACGCCATATCTGAAAATATTCAAAATACCATTTGTGAATTTCTATAAAACATCAGTAATGCGAAGCAAAGGTACACATCAGAATAATTTTACTTCCTCCGTTGCTGTGATAACAACAACCAGGAAAAATATTCAATTGCCCCTACAATGCATATTAGGAATGAGGGCTACAAACGGGCCTCGTTTTGATAGGATCATGCGCAATGCTGATGTTTTGATTTCGCATCCTGACTTCGCGCTCCGCATTGTTTTGATTTCGCATCCTGACCTCGCGCTCCGCATTGTTTTGATTTCGCATCCTGACCTCGCGCTTCGCATTGTTTTGATTTCGCATCCTGACTTCGCCCTCTGCATTGTTTTGATTTCGCATCCTGACTTCGCGCTTCGCATCCTAACTTCGCATCCTAACTTCGCGCTTCGCATCCTGACGTCGCGCTCCGCTTCCAGTCTTTGCGCTCTGCATTGTTTTGATTTCGCATCCTGACTTCGCGCGTCGCATCCTGACTTCGCATCCTGACTTCGCGCTTCGCATCCTGACTTCGCATCCTGACTTCGCGCTCCGCTTCCAGTCTGCATTGTATTGTTTTGATTTCGCATCCTGACTTCGCGCTTCGCATCCTGGCTTCGCCACTTCGCATCCTGGCTTCGCGCTTCGCATTGTTTTGATTTCGCATCCTGACTTCGCGCTGCATGTTTTGATTTCGCATCCTGGTTTCGCGCTTCGCATCCTGGCCTCGCGACTTCGCATCCTGCCTTCGCGACTTCGCATCCTGACTTCGCGCTTCGCATCCTGACTTCGCGCTTCGCATCGTGGCTTCGCACTTCGCATCCTGCCTTCGCATCCTGACTTCGCGCTTCGCATCCTGCCTTCGTTCTTCGTATCCTGGCTTCGCGACTTCGCATCCTGCCTTCGCGACTTCGCATCCTGCCTTCGTGTGCCGGTCCAGATTCATAACACAATACAGCGATGTCCCTTCTCGGCCATCATAAGCAAGCTTTAATTGGGTGTATCGGGTTAGATATAGGACTTACAGTTGTACTACGCGTTGGCAATTAAATTAGTGTCGTGTTTCATAAGCGATGCTAAATTTCAGGATAAGTGATCACCTGTCATGCAGATGATGAATGCACAAATCATCACGTCATAAAGAGGGCTAACACAACCTAAGTCTATTGTGCTACCTGCATCACACTATAATTAACTTACCCTTACACGAAGGATCTGTTCCTGGCGCGCGTGTGCCCCCCTCTATACAATAATAGTACTGGGGAAGACCGGCCTTTTTTTGCTTGAATACGTCATTCGAATAGCACAAATCGACGACGGCTGCCAAGAGGGTTTTTCACGAGTGAATCTGACACCTTCTTTGAAGTTGATTTACGAAGCCTTCGGAAGTTATCCGACGGAGTAGACTAAACAAAAATAAAATCTGCATATCAGGGAAATTGTAGATAAAAACCCAGAACCCAGTTCCCAGTTCCGGGCAGAGCTGAAAAACAACAGGTGTCTTCCCCTAGACAGGAACAATATGCACCAGAAATTTGAAGTTGATTGACAAAGACATTCAAAAGTTATCCGACGGAAAAGAAAAGTGGGAAAAGGAAGAAGAAGCGCAAGAGGAAAAAAGAAGAAACTGACAAATACGTGTTTGTCCCTGGGATGCATAATAAATCCCCTGCCATCAGCCTCGTTCTGTTTCTCGACAAGACGGACAAAATTGTGGCCTATTCAGCAAGTAACTGATTTCAAGATGTCGAAACGGTTATATCGTAAAATTGTGTATTTGGACGGATATTTTTCAAAGTGGTGAGTGACATATTCTGGCCACGGACAGTTCTTTTCCTACGAAATGGGATATCATTTGCAAATTGTCCGGTAATGAGACAATTTGAGTGAGTGAGTGAGTGAGTGAGATAGTGAGTGAGTCCATCCGAATCCTTTCTCCGGCAAAATAAGGAGAACCGTTGAATTAGAACCTTGATTTTTGGCATGAACGTGCATTAGAGGACTGTTACCAGCAAGTTCTGGGATGACCTACTTAGCTGAACTATAAACTTCGCAATTGGCAAAACATGTCCTGATGCTTACCCTACTTCGTAAGTCCTGTGTCATTAGTCACACTGCCATGTATTCAGACAATCAGTGTAAAAATTAACTAGAAAGGGCTACGACGTAGATAGCCGGTTCATCGCGCTTGAATTCTATAGCTAGCTGCTACAAGAGACTAATGCTCGTCAATTTAATAGCCTGTGCATGTTAAGCAGTACAGGCTATCTGAAGCTAACTAGAATCGTTGCAGTATCCTATGAAAAATTAGTAGTTGCAATGATTGTGCGGTAAAAACATTATGTCAATGAAGATTACAAAATAAAATCGATATTCCTACGAAGTAGGCTCTCATTTGCAAATTGTCCAGTAATGAGTGAGTCGGTCAGTGAGTCCATCCGAATCATTTCTCCGGCAAAATAGGGAGAACCGCTGACATTAGAACCTTGATTTTTGGCCTGAACGTGCATTAGGAGACTGTTATCAGCGAGTTCTGAGCCCACCCACTTAGGTGACCTATAAACCTCGAAATTGGCAAAAACATGTCCTAATTACAACACATATAAGTGAAGTGGGAAGAGGTGCCGACATACTGACTGCGTCACATGACTTCACAGAATAGTCTTCTGGTTAACCTATTCTAAATCACATACCAAGAATCTAGCGATTCGTGATATGTGTTGTATCTCAGGTACGCTTTTATTGTACCTGTTCATGTGGCAACTTGGATGATATGACCACACGGCCCCTAGCACCGGCATAAGCGGTATTAGATACAAATCTAGAGAGCTATGATGGAAATGCTCTGACAACTCGTATACTGGTAATTGGTGAGCTGTTTCGCTGTGACAACTCGTACATTGGAGATTGGTGAGCTGTATCGTCGTCAGATGTAATGACGGCATTTAACACAAAAGACTAGTCTGTAAGGCCCGATGTCGACCCAGCATCAACTTCCCACAAATGCCAACATATATCAAAGACCAAAAGGCCTGTACAGGGGCGGGCCTCGGGGACGAAACGTCCACCAGCAGAATCTCGCCATATACAGGAAAAAATTACAACACATATAAGTGAAGTGGGAAGAGGTGCCGACATACTGACTGCGTCACATGACTTCACAGAATAGTCTTCTGGTTAACCTATTCTAAAGCACATACCAAGAATCTAACGATTCGTGATATGTGTTGTATCTCAGGTACGCTTTTATTGTACCTGTTCATGTGGCAACTTAGATGATATGACCACACGGCCCCTAGCACCGGCATAAGCGGTATTAGATACAAATCTAGAGAGCTATGATGGAAATGCTCTGACAACTCGTATACTGGTAATTGGTGAGCTGTTTCGCTGTGACAACTCGTACATTGGAGATTGGTGAGCTGTATCGTCGTCAGATGTAAATGACGGCATTTAACCCAAAAAGACTAGTCTGTAAGGCCCGATGTCGACCCAGCATCAACTTCCCACAAATGCCAACATATATCAAAGACCAAAAGGTCTGTACAGGGGGCGGGCCTCGGGGACGAAACGTCCACCAGCAGAATCTCGCCATATACAGGAAAAAATTACAACACATATAAGGGAAGTGGGAAGAGGTGCCGACATACTGACTGCGTCACATGACTTCACAGAATAGTCTTCTGGTTAACCTATTCTAAAGCACATACCAAGAATCTAGCGATTCGTGATATGTGTTGTATCTCAGGTACGCTTTTATTGTACCTGTTCATGTGGCAACTTGGATGATATGACCACACGGCCCCTAGCACCGGCATAAGCGGTATTAGATACAAATCTAGAGAGCTATGATGGAAATGCTCTGACAACTCGTATACTGGTAATTGGTGAGCTGTTTCGCTGTGACAACTCGTACATTGGAGATTGGTGAGCTGTATCGTCGTCAGATGTAAATGACGGCATTTAACACAAAAGACTAGTCTGTAAGGCCCGATGTCGACCCAGCATCAACTTCCCACAAATGCCAACATATATCAAAGACCAAAAGGTCTGTACAGGGGGCGGGCCTCGGGGACGAAACGTCCACCAGCAGAATCTCGCCATATACAGGAAAAAATTACAACACATATAAGTGAAGTGGGAAGAGGTGCCGACATACTGACTGCGTCACATGACTTCACAGAATAGTCTTCTGGTTAACCTATTCTAAAGCACATACCAAGAATCTACTTCGTAGGTCCTGTGACGTCAGTCACACTGCCATGTGGCATATTGTAAAAGACCCTGATAGCACTTTCTTGTAAGTTACTAAGGTAAAAGATAAGGTGAAAACACCCACAAAATTTGAACAACACCCACAAAACGTGAACTGACAATAGCATGGCAATTCCACTTACCTGTGTAGTCAGTGCCAAAATATTCATCGGATCATTTCAATACGAGGAGGTTCCATTCATTTCCAACTCAGGATTTGCTTTGTTCCATTCAACCAGTTCCCTGCTTATCCCCCCAAAAAGGCTCGAAGAGTTCCTCGGAATACTGGTCATGTAAGACGACGTGGCGTGAATTTGTGGGATTTCCAACAGTGTGACAAATGGGCGAGTGGTCGGCCATTGTTCCATATGCTAACATGTCAAGTCACGTTGAAAAGCGGTATCTCCTCTTACATGAACTGTATTCCAGTTCGTCGGACTCTCACAGTCTAAATTCAAGAGAATACCTCTCCCAGTTATCTATGTTACCGGATTATGTAATGTTGAAACTGACCGGTTGGAATATATACTCACGAATTATACCAAACACACTGACAGATATCACGATATAAAACTATTCAACAATGAAAACTTTATAATATCCACTAGTCCATCAATTTCAACAGATATCACTCAATCCATAAAAGGTATAGCGCACGTGGTATAGCCCTCCCGGTTCAACCAGCCTCTAGAAAGTTCACGCTGTTCCAACAATGTGGCGGGCACTCTTGGCCACCGGACATTCTTGGCCTCCACACCAGTTCTACCCAGAAATAACAAGAACATGCAGGTTCTACCCAGAAATACCGAGAACATGCAGGTTCTACCAAGAAATAATGAGAGCAGGCAGGGGCCGATTTCATGAAACCTCACTTGAGGCAATTTTCAGCCTGAAATTTCAAGTGCACTTGAAAACCTCCCTTGACTTGAGTTTTTGCTTTTCATGAAAGTTCACTCGAAATACCGAGAACATGCAGGTTCTACCAAAAAATAATGAGAGCAGGCAGGGGCCGATTTCATGAAACCTCACTTGTGGCAATTTTCACTCTTGAAAGTTCAAGCGCACTTGAAAACCTCCCTTGACTTGAGTTTTGCTTTTCAAGAAAGTTCACTTGAACCTGAAATCGCACTTGCGTTCAAGTATGGTCGGGCCTCCCTTGAAAACCGCACTTGAAATAAAAACGTACTTGAAATGTCCAATGTGGAAGGAGATGGTGTCGAAAAAACTTTTTTTTTTCCATATGCCCATGCATCATAAAGTACGTATGAGCATTGTTCTTTATCGCATAGATACAAAAATGGCACAAACATATTTATTTGACACCTGAAATTCTACCGATCGGTTCCTGCGCATCAAGTATTTTGAGCATACACTTGATTCTGCGGGGGTACTATTTATTACCAAACTGCAAAAAACAGTTTCAAAAAGGTCACTTCAAACATCACTCGACCAAGTGAGACCAAAAACGTTTGGTGAAACACACATTGAGAATTTTTTAAAGTGCATTTGGTCAAGTGCGATAATCGCCCTTGAAAAAGTCAAGTGAGGGTTTCATGAAATCGGCCCCAAATTCTTCAGAAATAACGAGAGCATGCAGGTTCTTCCCGAAAATAACGAGTGCATGCAGGTTCTACCCAGAATTAACGAGAGCATGCAGGTTCCACCCAGAAATAAGGAGAGCGTGCAGGTTCTACCAAGAAATAACGAGAGCATGCAGATTATCCCCAGAAATAACGAGAGCATGCAGGTTCCACTAAGAAATAACGAGTGCATGCAAGTTTAACCCAGAACTAAGGAGAGTATGCCGGTGTGGAGGCTATCAATGTCCGGTGGCTACGAGTGTCCGACCCCTAGCTTCATTTTTCCCCACATTCGGGACAAGTGTCCGTCCTTGGTTGCAATAGGAAAGGATATGGAAAGGGACACTCATCATCAGGTCATTCTTATCCATCACATCGCGGTTCTACCCAGAAATAACGAGAGCGTGCAGGTTCCACAAAGAACGAGACCATGCAGATTCGTCCCGGAAATTACGAGAGCATGAAGGTTATTCCAGGAAATAACGAGAGCATGCAGGTTATTCCCGGAAATAACGAGAACATGCAGGTTCCACCCAGCAATAAGGAGAGTATGCTGGTCCTACCCAGAAATAACAAGAGCATGCAGGTTCTACCTAGTAATAAGAAGAGTCGGCAATGCCGGTGTGTTGCGGTACACTGTCCTATACATAGCGTGTCTGGCGGACACTCCAAGCTAGGAAAAAATGTCCTGGACCATATTAACCAGGAACGAGTGTCCTACGGACAACTATCACCTGGGAATTAATGTCCCATCCTGGGAAAGAGTGTCCGCGTATCATTATTTGGTATGCAGATTATTTGACGGGAGCTGGTGTGATGTTTGTTGGCGGTGAGATGATGTCGGTAGCTTATTAAAGTAGCATTGGCTGGTTTGATGACTTTACAAGGATATCTGTCGGATAGCATTATGCCGATTTGTTTTCCTTTCAAAGCGTTTTGAGCATGTAAAATCTTTTTGTCGGGCAAAAAAAAAGTCTTTTTGTGCGATTTGGAGCAACACACTTGATGAAACATGAAGGACGGGAAATCCATCATTAATTGATAGGGTTTTTGTAACCCCCCATTTTATGAAAGACCCTTATACTTACCTTGTGCATAATATTTAATATTATGCAATACTGTTGGGTAGATTCTAAACCTCTTATACCAAATGCCAGAAAAAACGGACACCCCCCTCCAGGGCCTCCATCAACTCCGGCGACCTTGACCGCTTAAGTTCCCGCCAAAAACTCAACTCCTCAGTTTGATTCTATAATAATTATAGCATGTAAAAAACAAGAACATTTGTGTACCTCCCCCAGTCTTTGATTAACAGTGTGGGTGGGAGGCGGGATCGCAAGGTAAGTATAAGGATCTTTCATAAAATGGGGGGTTACAAAAACCCTATCATTTTATATCAAGACACCTTATACTTACCTTGTGCATAATATTTAATATTATGCAATACTGTTGGGTAACCCTAGAATTTGTGGGAACCCTGGCGGGTAGGCTAACCAAAGACAAAAGGTAGATACCTGTATCAATTTGAGAGCGAAAAGGCCGTCATTGATATGTAACCCAGGCCTCTCTGTTACCTGATAACTCGAGGGGGGCACCACCCTGGTGAAAGTCCGAGCTTTCTTTTGGTACACCTGCTAGGGAAAAAACCCTAATAACACGAGCCTAATGACAAAGGGTAAACATATTCGTGATGATTTGATATACTCACTTAATGCTTTCTTGACTCCGGCCGAGGCTTGTTCCCCGAGGGTGCATATGCCTCGGACGGGTCCCTTTGGGCATGAGTGCTCGAAACGCGCTTTCTAACGGAAGGTACCGGAATAGTATGCGCGGCATTGCTCAGCCTTTTAGTGAGAGTAGCCATTTCAATGCTAGCTGTCGACGTAGAAGGGTCCAGGAGATAATACTTGATGAAAGTAGCCTCAGATCTCCACTGAGCAACGTCCATGATGTCACTAAGTGAAGCTCCCTTAAATAACGCTTCCGAAGTGGCTACCGCTCTGGTCTCATGGGCTTTGGCGAAAACAAACTCTTTAGTCTGGGCAGCTGCATAGACCATCTGAATGGTTTCAACAATCCATCGAGCGATGGTGTCTTTGGAAGCCGGTTTGTGGTTATTGATCTGATGGGTAATCCACAAATGATTGTCAGAAGTTCGAAGATGTTTGGTAGCTTCGATATAATACTTCACAGCACGCACCGGACATAAGAATTTATCGTCAGGAGAGAACTTACCTAGGTCAGCTAAAACCAAGGGTTTTGCGCCATGTTTGATAGTCTCTGTTTTCGACACAAAGTCAGCCCGCGGCTGAAGTAGCAGACCTTCGCCCGTAAAATGTAGGCGATCTTTCTCAGCGGAGAGAGCATGGATCTCGGATCTCCGCCGAGCGGACGCCACAGCGACGAGAAATACAGTCTTAAGTGTCAAGATCTTAAGGCTGGCCTGACCCATGGGCGCGAAAGGTGGTCTCGTAAGTGCATTTAGGACCAATTCGAGATTCCATGCAGGAGGCATTTTCTTCACCCGAGGTCGTAGGTGGAACATGCCTTTGATCAGGTCGTCTAATGGTTTGCTCTGTGTAACCTTAGACCCGTCTCGAAAACCAGGGTGGATTGTCGCTATGGCAGACCGATAACCAGCTATTGTTACTGGTTGTAGTCCCTTTTCTTCGTATAAATATACGAAGAAGTCTGCTACTTCTCCCGGAGTTGTTTGAGAGGGATTCTTATAGTTTCTCTCGCATCACTCCGAGAACAGACTGAGTTTAGAGTTATAAACCCGTCTGGTGGAGGGCCTTCTACATTGTGCCATGAGATTGGCAGCTTGTTGAGAAAAGCCCTCCTGACGTCGAGATTCGATGACAGATTCCAAGCAGTCAGTTTGAACATTGCTGGATTGTCGTGGACTCGACGCCCCCGGCATTGTGTGAGGAGATCTGGACGATCCGGCAGAATGCGTGGGTAGTCTACGACAAGATTGAGGAGACTTGTGAACCACGATCGTGTCGGCCAGAAAGGAGCGATTAGAATGACTCTGCAATTCTCGCTCTCGATCTTTTTGAGAACCATCGGAATTAGTATGGTCGGAGGATACGCGTAAGCGTACATTCCTGACCATGGGACCGCTAGTGCATCCACGGCGTGCGCCGATGGATCCGGAAACGGGCTCACATATATTGGGAGCTTTTTGTTGTCCTTCGTGGCAAAAAGGTCTACATGAGGAGACGACCACTGAAAGAAGACTTGTCTGAGTACCAAGTCGTTCAGCTGCCATTCGGTCGGACGGACTCTCTGTTGACGAGACAGAGAGTCCGCAAGCACGTTCCGTATCCCCGGAATATGCGCTGCTCGCAGGGTCACTTGATGCTTGATGCACCACTGGAATAGCTTCCAGGTCATGAAACATAGCTGGGGGGATCTGGTCCCTCCCTGCTTGTTTATGTATGCGACCACTGTTGAGCTGTCCGACCTTACCAGAACAACTTTCTCCCGCAAGAGCGGGAGAAACCGTTTCAACGCTAGGATGACTGCTCTCATCTCCAAGAGATTGATATGCCAAGTCTTTTCCTGCGCGGTCCACATTCCTTGTGCCAGGTTCTCGTCCAGATGTGCTCCCCAGCCGTCCATGGAGGCGTCCGTAAATAGGACTAGACTCGATTCCGGCGGATGCAACGGGGCCCCCATGATGAGGTTGTCCCGGTTCCGCCACCAGCCGAGGGCTGATAATAGATTCGAGTCTATCGGGATTGGTTGGTTCAAATGACCTGTGCTCTGTTTCCAGAAGGACATAAGGTACATTTGTATGGGTCTGCGTCGAAGTGGACCGTAGTTGACCACTTCTCCCAGACTGACCAGTCGACCCAGAAGTCGCAAGAACTCTCTCGCCGGAAGAGCTCGGCAGGTGAAGAACACCGCGAGCATCTCCTCCAGCAGATCTAGGGCAGCCGGCGAAGGCCGAACCCGCCCGATCCGGAGATCGAACTGAACCCCCAGGTGTATGAACAACTGTGCCGGGGTCAGCGCTGACTTGGGTACGTTGACTATCCAGCCGCTGAGAAGCGCATGGAATAGTGTCAACCTGATCGCATAGGTGACCGCCGTTTCCGACGGTCCCTTCACCAACCAATCGTCGATGTAGGTGCTGATATCCACACCACACCTCCGTAGGACGACCGATAGGGCATCCACTACCCGTGTGAAAACTCGAGGGGCAGATGTAATTCCGAACGGTAACGCTTGGAATTCCAATATCTTGCCGTCGATGGCGAACCTTAGATACTTTTTGTAGTCCGAATGGATCGGTACGTGAAAGTATGCGTCCTTCAAATCTATTGAAGCGGCCCACATGCCGACCCGAAGGCCGGCCCGTACAGATCGAAGAGTTTCCATCTTGAATCTCTCGATGCGAATGTAACGGTTGAGGGGCCGTAGATTGAGGACCGGTCGCCATCCCCCGGTTTTCTTGGACACCAAAAACATCCTGGTGTAAAACCCCGGATCCGTTGCCGGATCTTTCACCTCTACTACCGCCGCTTTGGCGAGGAGGGAAGTTATCTCGTCCCGTATAATGGTAATTTGACGGGGGTCTCGAGGTAACGGGGTCACCAGTGGGGTCCCTGTCAGCGGAGGTGAACGGTTTGGAGCGCTCCATTCCATTCGATAACCTTCCGCGACAATCTGCCTTACTAGGCTGTCTGCGCTGTATAGATTCCACCAAGAGGTGAAATGCGCGAGACGGCCTCCGACCGGCAGTTCCGGGCGCCGACACAGAAGTGTCGAGTCCGGTGGGCCCCCCCCCAAACTCGTGCTGAGCTTGAGGTTGGTGTCCTGGGCAGTGGGGGAGCGCACACTGACATGTCAGGTGCGCTTCCCACCCTTACCAGCGGGCTTAGAAGGGTTGTTAGACCCTTTCTTGCCCTTCCCCTTGCCACGGTAGCCTCTTCTGGCTTTCTTGGGCTTCGAAGAGCCGGAGAAAGTATCAGCGGGCTTGGAAACGCTGGCTTTGCGTTTCCCCTTAGCAAGGGTCTGGTGTTGTTTGACCATGGACTCAAGTTCCTGAGAGTCAATATGACCCTCAGCAGCGTAAGCTTTGAGTCCATCGGAGAACAGCTCGTCATTACCGAGAGGTAAGTTGATGAGGTTCTGCGCATGGTCTTTTGAGCCCAGTCGAGACTCAGCCAGGAAGAGTCTCCGTCGGGCAATCTGCACTCTGGCTATCACCCTCGTCAGAAGGTCCAACCCCGTTGCAGTAGCCAACTGCATACAGTGGTAGAACTCTGGGGGTGCTTGAGGAACCGATAGCGGTTCTCCAACGCCAGCCGGAAGCACCACGGGTTTCGGAATCGCTTCCGCGTCCATGGAGTGCAACCGGGACACCGCATCGTCAGCCGTACGCTGCAGGGCAGCTACGTGCGATGCGTGTGTCATGTGCAGAAGGTGGCTAAAGGTTCGTAACCCGGCCCGGGCCGAACACTCTGCCGCCTTGAGCTCTTCCTCAACCGACCGACGCAACATATCGTTTGGATGTAGATCCTCCCGATGTTGCTTGCCTGTCAGGAAAAAGGCGGACTGGCGTCCAACCTTCGAAGCCGATTCCGTCCGCTTGACTTCGGACGGAGGGCCTCTGAAGAGCTCAGTGAACCCGGGTGGAGCCGTACGCAGGGAACGCTTACCCTTTCCCTGCGGCCTCACCGAAAGCGCATCGAAAGCCTGATCCACGAATGGATCTAGCCCTAACGAGGGTAGCTCCGGCCGGCGAGCCGGCGGCTGACCTGTTAGCGATCGCTTAACGGGTTCTTGCTGCTTAGTGTTCGTAGGGACACCGCACACTTCAGCAGCATACGCTAACGACCTAGTCCAAGAGGACATATGGCCGAGCGTAAGGAGCTGTGGGCCTCCCGGCATCTTCTGTTGAGCGGCAGCCCGCAGAAGAGCCGCATCGATGGTATCATCGATGGTACCCACTTGCTCCTGGTTCAAGTCAACGTGAGGGACGGAGTCCTCTCCGGACATTGAACCGACCTCCATATCCGTATCCTCAAGCAACCGATCATCAATAGAGCCGATGACGGAGCCGGATGAAGATCCTAGGTCACCCGTGGGGCATGACCAAGAGGATTGGATATGCTCCCCGCTCAACGGGTAACCGTCACGGCCGAGGCCGGATGTTCCCGGTTGAACAGGGTCATGATCACGAGCACGGGCTAGCAACCCGGCATCGGAGTGATCACGGCCACCGTACGACGCCACAACACGAACCGAGCGGTCCGTGTCGGCCGGAGATTGCTCGACCTCAATCTCGGCTAGGCTGGTGGACTTGGCCATCCCGTCGAGCACAGTTGTGTTCCGACCCATACCATCTCCCGTCGGACCCCGAGAGGGATCGGACGGTGTCTCACTAGCGACTAGAGTCGTAGGAGTACTCGATGGTTTGGGTGGAACTACAAGAGTCTCAGACGGGCCGCGCAAAGTCTTGGCTCGCACCTTCGACTTGCGCGCCCTGCGTTTCTTGGTCGAAGAAGAAGAAGCAGGGGGCTTTCCCAACGCGGCGCTCCCTATACGGGGGACCACGAACACCGGTGTGCCTGTTTCGCTGGCAGCCGTCGCGCCCTGGGACAGGCCCAGAGCACGATAAAGCTCCGCAAAACGTGCATCAAGCTCCGCTTCGGGTATAAACCTTCCTACGGGTTGGGATACCGCAGGAAGACCCGAATCGGAGGCAGCCGGGTTCACGGCCGGTAGTGCCGCCACGGACCGTGAACGTACTAACAGCCAGCGCTGAAAGACATCCTCCGGCCAGGCAGAGCATACCTCGCACCTATTTCCTTCCGTGCATAGCGAACATTACGAGCACTCATGCCCAATGGTACCCTTGACCGACCATTGATGGCATTTAGAGCAACCGGACGGGGACGCTTTTCCAGATTTATCCGAGTCAGACATAATTCTGAAAATATATAGATACGATTATATTAGTGCCAATAATCATATCATACAGAGCATTAAACTTCTCACAATGCCAGCTCTGGGCTTATAGAACGATCCCGCACAGGTGTAGTCCTCCCATAGTGTACTACGGACCTCATGTATAATTATACCGCCACAACATCATAGATGCCACTATGTGTACAGAAACGAGCTCAATCAAAGAAAGTCTCAGTTTCTAGGTATTATTATAAGAGATGAACCCCATCGTAACTGTCCATTCGTAAAAATCAAGCGTACAACACCGTAATGCGCAACAATGAATAGTGATTCACTGTATAGGTATCAGTATAGCCCCACTTGTACTGAAATACCTTTGCAGCACCACATGTTGAACCACTATACATGTGCAAACGTATAGTTGATAATTACGGTACACCTATATACATCAACTGTAAATAGTATTGGAGCGAAAGAATGTTTGGAACGTGAAACATTCTAGTCAGTATTTTATTCCCATAACATGCCAAAAAATACTTCGCATCGTTCTACTAATATACAGACAACAATGTGCTATTGTTGTGATTACACCTTTCTCTGAAACGTAAATCCAAAGTGCGAATATCAGTACAGAGATCAAGCTATTAGAATAGCTGTTCTACATGTACATGCTTTGTCTTGCCAAGGTATATCCAACTACCTATAGAAATTCGCACAAAGAGTTAACAGTAACAAAGAGGTTACGTAACTTCTCCAGCAAAGGACTCTATGACCCCGACGCACTATCTCGAGAGAGGTGTGCTGTCGGTCAAAATGGCTGCCTAGTAACATGTCAACAAGAGTCCCTTACCAGATCAGTAACGCTCAACGTAACCTATGATCGTAAAAGCCAATTCCGTGCCATAGTTTGTCGTGCCAACCTTGTCGTGCCAGACATTTAACATATTTATCACAATGGTATACGATTTACAATGAAACAACGTATATATTATTCTCAATGCAGAGCAGAATAATCCCATAGTGAAAGCATAGACCCGATATGCTTGTTTACAGAATGGCGAGCGCCAATCTGAGCGATCCCATACACTGAGGATTTCTACTGTACATATTTTTTAAAAATATACAATGAAATGCGGTAAGGAATTCGGTATAATGAGAAAGTACATAAATGTAAAAACTCACGGACCAATACGGGAGGCTTGAGAGCACGAGTAAATCCAATGAATGTATATGAATCTCCTTAGTTGAGGAGCACAGTAAATTCACGTGTGGGTTTGATCGTGCTAGAAATCAAACTGAGGAGTTGAGTTTTTGGCGGGAAATTAAGCGGTCATGGTCGCCGGAGTTGATGGAGGCCCTGGAGGGGGGTGTCCGTTTTTTTCTGGCATTTGGTATAAGAGGTTTAGAATCTACCCAACAGTATTGCATATTATTAATCAACTTTCAATGATATGAATCCAATACAAAGAAATCGGCCTGCTTGATATGACCCCAAACCGGGCCAATATGAGGAAGGCGGGCCAATACGGAAAAGCAGGTCCAATACGGGAAAACAGGGCCAATATGGGCTGGGCCAATATGACTTTCAACATGGCGACGCTGAGGATGAACGATCCTCGATTCGCGATCTTCTCCCAATGATGTCACTGATTTCTCTGACTTTGAACGGATATTCAATGGCTTATGTGATAATATTTGATAGAGCTGTACGTGCCGATACACAAACCTTGAAATCAAGTGAGGCGAGTCATGCTGAAATGGACTATAGTGACGCGAGCGCGAAATCGACATGCTAAGTACAAGCAGACGTCAAAACAGCAATCCAACACTTACAGCAGTGCACTGATGAACGAAGCGATAACTACAGTGATATTTTACAACAGAAAGATGTCAGACTTGCAGCTAAAAGAGTTATTCACATATGGATAGAACCGATAGGAATCATGCGGTCGAAACACCTGTAAAATGATGTTGAAAACTAGGGTCTCCATAGCATCATACGTCTTCGATCCTCAAATCGGGACTGGATTTGGACCAAATTTACGCCAGGTTATAAGGTTGTATTTTACTGCACCGTTCTTATCAAATAAAATTGGTATTTCGTCTGCTTGTATCTTTTTTCATACGTTAAAGACCCACGCCCAGGTTGAAGATGATCGGCCTATTCACCGTCCCGATTGTCACCGTCGTTTCCGATAGCGTTACTGTAGAGGGGATCGACTTTCCGACGATAATGGCACTTCAAAAAGCACATAATAATAATCATAGGAAATAGGCCTATTGTGAAGGAAGAAATACAGGGAGTCGCTGTACTAAAATATTCCTTGATGCATGTATTATAATCGATAAAAAAATGAGTTAATTAATAAAAATGTCATTAACCAAGTGTTTTCATATTGGCCTGGTTATAGGTCCTCGGTCAGCCGTATTGGCCCTCGGCCTGCGGCCTCGGGCCAATACGGCAGGCCTCGGACATATAACAAGGCCAATATGAAAACACTTGGTTAATAACATAATAATATTAAATATTATGCACAAGGTAAGTATAAGGTGTCTTGATATAAAAAGTATATATTCGGAGTGGAGGAGTTGGGATGATAGCGTGACCGCGAGACGCGTGGAGCTCCGAGTATCCGAAAAGGTACACACATTTGCCCGACGAAATCTACAACATATAGCACCAATATTTTTGAATTCTCGACCGCATGCGCTCTTTGAATATGTCGAACAATATATAAGCCTGAAGCGTGTGACATACATCGTCACTTTGTCGCCTACGTCGGCGGGGATCGTGGTCACTTTCGGATGACTTACCTCGAGACGCCATCGCGCGCATTCGCACTCGTTTGCAATGTGTATTTTGACATAGTGTCGTACCGGGTATCCAATGAAAACTCTGTACATACATATACGGTTGTTTTCATGAAAGTAGCCTCACACACCGTTTTATTGACCAGTGATAGCAGACAATGCGTATTAACCCGCATATTGATCTGTGACCTAGTTGACGTCACAGTCACTTGACCGGAAGTGACACTGTCCCAGCGCAGGTCTGTTGGGGTTAAACTGCCAATAATTATACATATTAGATTTCATGCCATGTGTTGTTATTGGACGTGAAAATATCAATCAATAAAACAGCCTACTAAAAGGACTAAGATACAACCAATTTTACTCAGTAAACGCCCAGAATATATAATTATTCTTACAGTAATATTGATAAATCTTTTTTTATTATTATTTCTACTTGGATGTATAAATGTGTATTAAAACAATAAGCATTAACGAAGGTGTTGAACTAAATTGTGAAAAAAGTAAGAAAAGCTGAAGGATAAAATGATCAAAAAAGGGCAGTCCCGACGGGGTTCGAACCTGCACAATGTCAAGCTCGAATCCGCGATACTGGATGCTGACTTTCCGAACATACTTACCTACAGTGCCATGGCCTCGACAGCTGCCAACACCGATTTCTAAACCTGCCTAAGGCATGTGCATAATAGTGAGTCAAATGGGACACTTTTCTTGTAGGACACTTACAACCGCCACTGTTGTAACGGCTTAGAATGTCCGCTTAATTGGCTAACAGTGTGTCCTACCCTGTAGAATGGAACCTATTACGAATTTATGCCCAGGATATTCCATCCCTTCCTAGGACAACCCCACGCTGAAGATGTCCTGCGGACACTCCTATACAGGGGACATTCTTGGCCTCCTCACCGGTTCTACACAGAAATTCGGGTGAGAGAGGACTGTGTCTTGGGTTATTTAAGAGAAATCGTTTTTTTGCTTAAGTTTTAATGTGTGTATGCTTAAATGTGTTGGATTACTAAGTTATTGGCTTGAGTACTTAGAATTTTGTTTGGTCGTCGCTAAATAGCTAAAATATTACTGAACATGACGTTAACCTTAATACTCATTGCGGTTCTACCCATGCGGTTCTACCCAGTAATGATGAGAGCATGCAGGTTCTTTAAAAAAAAATAAAGATAGCATGTATGTTCTATCCAGACATAAGGAGAACATGCAAGTTCTTCCCAGAAATATAGAGAGCATGAGGGTTCTTCCCCAAAATGAAGGGAGCATGCCGGTTGCGCCCAAAAATAATGAGAATCTCAATCAAAACAACTGTACACTGAAAAAAAATCCATAAAATTTAAGGAATATTGCTTAAATTCAATAAGGAATATTCCGTAGCATGTTATAGAAATTCCTCAACCTGGTAAGGACTATTCCTTAGTTATGTTGAGGAATATATCGCTGGTGTAATAGTCAGGGAATATTCCTTAAATTTTTAAGGAATTTTTTTTTCTGTGTACATCTGATCGTCCCATATGAGTGTTGCATTAGAAAGCTTGTTTCAAAAACAATTATTCCTTCTTCCGTTAAATGCTCATATGGTAAGAAATAGATTAATATATAAGATGTCATGGAATGATCAATTCTTTATTGATGTGGACTTTATTAAATTATATACATCTAAGTATAAAGACAAGTCAAAATAAGCTTATACTATGACCAGAAAAAAAATAGAAAAGATTTTTTTTCGCCAGCTGTAATATCAGAATGTTTCAATTAACCGATTTCATGAAATTCGCAAAGGACCTTGTATCTTTAGATGGGTAAATGGCCCCAGGTCGGGGGTAATACAGAGTACCAAAATATAAAATACTTCCACTACAAGAAATTGTTCAATTGGCAGAAAGTACAGTATTATATTGTATACTCAGAAATATTTCAAGGCACTGAGTCTCATCATTCTCGAGTAACAGGGCTGTGAAGTAGTGCATTCGTCCAAAATAATTGATTCTGAGGTGAAAACAATTCCTATTTTTCTCTGTAAACACATGAAGATAAACGATAACCAGAACCAGATTTGGTCTACGACTACATATTGGAACAGCGAGTATGTTGTATCGAGCTGGTTCTGGTTATCGTTTATCTTCATATGTTTATACAAACAAATATGAGGGGGTTTTTGTACGGTGTCTTGTTAGGTCATGCATCTTGAAAATTAGAGAAAGGCAGAAAATTGGAAAGATCAATGCATGGCCCTAACAAGCCACCGTATCCCGTCCTTTGAAATATTGAAACCTTCATTACGTCTAAAACAACGCTGTTTATCGGATAAGAACTTTTTAATGCTGTTGTATTGACTTTTTGTTAGAAACATTTCATATACTTACTTCCAACTTTCAGCTTTCTCCGAGAAAGTTGGGAGTATCTCCAATAAAACACCAGCACAAGAGCTATAGAATGCCTATCAAAGAAATTCATTACGTCTGTCTGTAACTTAGACCTAGTAGTTCTCTCCACGCTAAAGGAGGGGAGACCTAGCTGAATATCATTTAGGAGGACGAGTTTGACCAGAAAATGTAGCGCACAATACAGCACGGCAGACGAATCGACCAAACTAATGTCGTCCCACATACCTTAAATACTTGGGAAGAAACGCGTTATGCTTACAATCACGATCATCTCAACAGGTACTCCTTTCTGTGGTCTTCTTTTCTCTCGCACCTGTTCCGTTTTCTCCTCGACTCAATTTCAGCTTTCGAAGTTGGTCGGACGCGCATGCGAAAACTAATCGGAAGATAGCGATATAGTGACATCATCACGGTAGTGAAAACGATCTCTCCCTGTAATAAAACTATATCTACCGATCTTTTGCACTTGTAGAGACCTGTTTGGATAAATATCGTGATGATGTCACTATCGCTATCTTCCGGTTAGTTGGCGCATGCGCGTCCGACCAACTTCGAAATCCGAAATGGAGTCGAGGAGAAAACGGAACAGGTGCGAGAGAAAAGAAGACCACAGAAAGGTGTACCTGTTGAGATGATCGTGGTTGTAAGCATAACGCGTTCCCTTCCCAAGTATTTAAGGTATATGTGGGACGACATTAGGTTGGTCGATTCGTCTGCCTTGCTGTATTGTGCGCTACATTTTCTGGTCTAATTTGTTCTCCTAAATGATATCCAGCTAGGTCTCTCCTCCTTCAGCGTAACTCTTTTTTTTATCTGTGTTGTAATGCGCACTCTAACAAAGCAACCACATCTTCTAACTGCCTATCAAAAATCACTGTGATAATAATGTTCATTCCTGACACATTGCGTGGCTACCAGTTATAGTACTTGCCAACTGGTTCAGTTTTTATTCATGTTATTCACTGAGTGTATTAAAAACATATCCATTTCAGAGTTGAGAATAACGGTATGGAATTAACGAATGTCAAATTTGATCTTAATACGGTCCCAGCATTTGCGTATGCCTATGGCTATGAATTTAATTCTTACTTCGAATGCTCCTAGTACCATTACGCATGCGCCGTAAACTCCGAACAGGAAGCTGAAGTGCCATGACGAGAGCGTCGATGATAGGTGGTGCTGCAGTAGTAAGGGAGCTGGGACTACCACCAATAGTGCCATGTATGACGACATAGCTATACAGTGTTTCAGTCGGGATTTCGGTTTGATTTTCTGAATCGCTGCCTGATGCGTGGTGTCATTCCGACCAACTTCTAAGTTTGCTATCGCATTTACATGCCTCGCCATGATGACGTTCATCACGTATAAAGAGCACAGGTCGAGTACGTTAGGGAGAACGACCATCACATACAGGCTCACGTATATGTAGACTGACGGGTATGCCTCCCAGGAACAAGCAGTCTGTAGTTCACCATTTGGATTTTCGGTAATGAAGAAATACGTCGGCAACGCAATTAACAGAGCAAGCCCAATCCACACACACACAAGTGCAGACGATACGTACCTCTGCACATTCTTGGAATGTGTTGTGAAGGGGTATACCAGGAAGATCGCGCTCAAGACAGAAGATATAGCATACGATCCTGCGTATCCCAGAATGGCGAACAGTTGGAGTCCAAGTGAGGCGTAACAAGCTGCTATATCCGGCGGCTGTTGTAAAATGCTGCCCCCCAGTCCTGAATGAATCGAACGAACTGGTAGTGAAACGATGCCCAGAAAGCTGGAGCTGGCGCAAAGATTGTAAATTGTAAGTTTTAAGTTTGAGTCGATTTCTGTCCAAATATTTCCCCATGCCAATAGAATACTCACACTGATGAGTGAGATTGAAACAACGGCGAGAAATATGCCAAGAAATATGACGCTTCCTCCATTTGTAGACTCGTCCACATTAGTAAGAGTGGCATTTAACGTTACATTTTCAGGTGACTCAGCAAACATATCTATTGGTTTGTATAATACAACTTTCGCGTTCCGTCTGCCCAGAGCACAGTTAGCTTCGTCTTGAAATACACACCAGCAAGAATTGGTGAACAATTCCAGGAAATGGAATTTTATGCTAGCGTATCTTGTCAAACAAATCCGGCTTGAAATTTGTGCAGTGGAAGAGACCGTTTCATAAGATCGTTTACGTCTGTTCTTGCAAAAACACTGGTAATATCCGTACTGGATAACAAACGCTGTCATTCATATACTATCTGAACTGGACAGATAATTACGTCTGAACTAAGCGATGGTGCTTAGTTCATCGCTTAGAGATCAGGTGATCCCTGTGAGATCACGTCAGATTTTTATTCAATGATTCATGACTCTTCAAATAAAAATGCTTCGAAGCCTGAAGAGTAATGATAGTGAAATACAGATAATGTGTTTATTCTCCCCAGTCCACACTGTGTTCTGAACAAATTGATACCGAACATGGATTGAAACGGTCAACAATTCACACTTTAATACATGCCTCGCACTTAGTAGAGTCTACAAACAATTTCACTAGAGAGCGTGTTGGCTTTCGAATTTCTGTTAGATAGATAAATAGATAGACAGATCCGGGGTTTCCCATGCGATAAGGTTATAGGCGATTTCGCCGACGTGCCCACGTCTTGCTTCCTGATGATACATTTTGTCGCAAACGGTATTTTTTTCTGCTTCTAGAACGGCAAGCCGATCATAAAATTTTAGTCCCGGCATATATGTTTTTCATTTTGATGGAATTTAGGTTGTATATCGATAGACTCTTGATCATATTTTTTTTGTTTATTAATTGGTGTCTATTACATTTTGTGTCTGTCTGCCGATGGTGACGTTTAAAATATACAAATGACCTCGTTTTGTTTCATGCGGTTGGTGGTGTTTCAGGCACCACTGCACCCCTCACAGCCTGGATTGCTCTGGTATCTCCAAAATAGATACCTACGATGCAGCCGATATTTTGTGGCAGCTTACAGATTTGAAATAGTTCACTGTCAGCTTTTCTCCTGGCTGGATGCTCTCAAGATACCGGCGTTGCGCAACGCCCATACTGTGGACAGTGCCGATGTGCTGCGGTACAATGTCCTATGCATAGAGTGTCCGGGGGAGACTCCAAGCTGGGGAAGAATGTCCTACAGACAATGTTATCCAGGTGCGAGTGTTCTACGGGCAACTATCACCTGGGGATTAATGTCCCACCCTGTGGAAGAGCGTCCGTATTTTATTTGTTGATATGGAGATTATTTGGGAAGAGCGGGTGTGATGTTGGTTGGAGGTGAGAGGGTGTAGGTAGCTTAAGTAGGATCGGTTGGTTCGATGACGTCACGAGGACATCTTGTTGGGTAACATTATACCGACTTGCTTCACTTTCAAAATGTTTTGAGCTTGGAGAATATTTTGTCGGGCAAAGCAGAAGACTTTTTGTGCGATTTGGAGAAACACACACGTTTGATGAAACATGGAGAACTAGAAATCCCTCGGCAATAGTATATATTCCGTGTGGGGAAGCGAGGCGGGAGAGTTGGGCTGATGGCGTCACTGCCTGACGTGTGGAGCTCCGAGTATCCGAACAGGTACGAACATTGCCCAACGAATTATAGCTTTTGCAATATTTTGAAATTATGACGTGCATGCGTGGTCTCACACAGAATGTTTCACCGTCCAGTGATAGACAACGCGTATTAACCAGCATATTGATCTTTGACCTGTTAACGTCACAGTCACGTTACCGGAACTGGCCTTGGTTCCTGCGCAATTGTGTTTCCGGCACATTTTGTGTACATGCGCAAGGTAAAAGTCACTTCCGGTGAGGTGACTGTGACGGTCAATAATCAAAGGTCAATATGCGTGTTAATACGCATTCTCTACTACTATCCTCTGTATGGGCCGCTCTCTCTCTCTCTCCGACACGTGACAAACTACGGTCAAATATTAGATAGCAATGCTTCTCCCCTACTTGGTACATAAATTGGTTATTTCTGGTACACACGTACTGTGGCACATACACGTCTCGTGTCATTTGTGTAGCTGTGATAGACACTTCTGTGTACTTTCTAAAATACACAGAATCATGTGTTTATATTGCACACATTCGTTTTGTGTTTTCGGTAAACGGGTTTACCACAAGAGTTGGACCACTCCAAGAGGTTTCAATATAGCTCATACATTCGTTATGTATCTTCAGTAATAATGATATCCTACGAAGAGATGTCTTGGCCATGCCCACGTTAATCCGTTACCAGTAGGCCTAATCAGGAGTGTACAAATCGAATGCGTACAATATATATATATATACTCATTTTTTACGTAATATGTGTATCTGTGGTACACATAGGAGATGTCTGAGCATTATTTTTTTTCACAATGACTGTGTACCATTGATATTTTTCGTACAGCGTTATTTAGAGCGAAGTTATCATTTGGACTGAAGTTACATTACCTTAGATGCGAAGGAAAAAGGGATAAATATAAAATGATGGCTAAGATCTTGGATGGCATCCAGGCATGAAATTAACTTCCTGTCTTGTTCAATTATGTTGAGGATGGCACCATTGTTACAAAATTTAGGGTAACATTTTATGGTAGAAATATGAACTGTGGAATCCTTGATGAGAATGTTTAGTGTGGCGAATGGGCACATATCCGAACGCCCTAACCAAACATTGCTTTAGGCATAACATTTCAGATTTTTAGATTCTGATCAACCCAATATTTTAGTGTCATATCTGTTAATTTTGATATTACTCAAAGCGTACAAAAGAATTGATTAATTATAAATTAACTTTATATCAATGGAAAACAAACGTGTAAAAGAAGTGTGAGATTGCGAGATATCTTTCGCCTATAGACCGTATGCAACTTAAATAGCGATTATAATATTATACAATTTAGTAGCGACTGGTAAAAGTATTGCGACAGAAGATATATAACAACAGTGGTACAATATCTGATTTTCACAAGGATCAGTTATATCATAATCACTGTTTTAGCGAATATAACGGTTAACGAATCGCATACAAATTACCTTCTGACAAGAAGATGACGTCATCAAAATAATCTTTCGATTTGTCCCTTCTTTTTTTATTTGAGTGTGGCTAATAACTAGAGAGATACACTTGTGACCCAAGGTCGCGCCATAATACCATAAGTCATTTTATCCCGGTCTGTTAAGGTTAAACTGCATACAAATAATTTGGACTAAAATACAACCAACTCTTAATTAGTAAACGCCAAAGATATATAATTATTCACAGTAATATTGATTAATCTTTTTTATGATTAGTTATTTACGCTTGAATGTATAAATGTCTATTAAATCAAAGATGTAATGATGAACGTGTTGAACTAAAAGGAAAAAAAATAGCACAGTCCCGACTGGGTTCGAACCTACACAATGTCGAGTTCAAACCCGCCATTCTGAATGCTGATTATCCCAACATACGCTCCCAACACCGATTTCTAAAGGTGCCCAATACATGTGCATAATAGTGGGTTAAATCTGCGACGAATAGTGTGTCCCAGGTCAAATGGAACACTTGTCTTTTTGGACACTTACAACCGCCACTGTTGTAACGACTTAGAATGGCCGCTTGGCTAACATTGAGTTATGCCCTATGACACACCAATCCACCCTAGGACAACCCTATCCTGGAGATGAATACGGACCCTCATCTCCAGGTAGGACACTCCTATACAGGGGACATTCTTAGCCTCCACATTGGTCATGCAATGTCTTGTCATCGGTTCGTTTACGACACAGGGTATCCGGCGTCTTTCGGGCTTGGTAAATAAAGAATCTTGTTGGAGTTTTCTTTTTAATCTCGGGCCCAATGAATTGAAACTTTGTTTTCAGCTTTCACAACGGTCTGAATTGGCCTACACCCAAGACTCCAGAGGAAGTGCGACAATTCCTGGGATTTGCGGTGTACTTTAGAAAGTTCATCCAGAATTTTGCCCAAACCGCAAGACCGTTGATCGATTTTATACCGAAAACTCCATCAAAACGACTAGGAGAGCCTACGGGAGTTGGAGTTGGGGCCCTCAGCAGAAAGAAGCATTTGAACTTCTCAAGCGGAACTTGTCATCTCCTCCCATTCTGGGGTTTGCGGACTATCAGAAACCGTTCGAGCTCCATACCGACGCAAGTACAATAGGGTTTGGGTGCGGTCCTGTATCAGTTCCAAGATGGCCAGCCGCGAATAATCAGCTACGCAAGTTGAGGCTTGACGAAGTCGGAAAGGAATTACTCAGCCCATAAGCTTGAATTCCTTGCCTTGAAGTGGTCAATCTGCGAAAATTTTAAAGACTACCTCCATGGGAACTGTTTCACATGCAAGATTGACAACAACCCACTCACCTACGTCTTGACTACAGCAAATCTGGACGCAACGGGATATCGGTGATTGGCGTCGCTGGGATGTTTCGACTTCGAGATCGAGTATCGCCCGGGCAAGAATAACGCCGATGCTGATGCCTTGTCCAGGTTGCCAGAGAGCGGTCCGTCGCAAGATACTGGTCACATCAATACAGACACTGTTAAGGCGATGTGCAAGGCGACGGTTTCACAGCCACTGGTAGAAACGCTGTGTTGCTCGGAAGCAGTACTGGATGTGTTTAAAGAGCTACCATCGGAGAGTTTTCCCAGCGTGACTACAGAGGATTGGCGTCACGAACAAGCGCAGGATATACTGTTGCGTGAATGGGTACTTTTTGTGAAGGACGACAAGGAACCCGCACGTGATGAAATGCCTACTGGCTGGTCGCACAATGCTGCGATCCTTTGACAGATTGCAGTTGGTCGACGGTGTTCTGTATCGTATACGTCTGAAGTGGACGGTGATATGCAGTTTCAGTTGGTTCTACCAAAGGCTCAAGTTGAACGCCCACTGAGAGGAGTTCACAACGAAGTTGGTCATCCCGGCCGTGACCGAAAGTTAGCGCTTGTGAAGGAACGCTTTTTTTGGCCAGGGATGACCAAGGATGTGACTCAATGGATTCAGCGCTGTGGACGATGTCTCAAGAGAAAGACACACTTGGCCTCCCGAGCACCGCTTAGGGCGGATTTCAGCATATTTTAGTGATTACCGATCAATTTACAAGGTATGCACAGGCAATCCTGACTCGAAATATGTCTGCTAGAACTACTGCTGAAGTTCTTGTTAACAATTTTATGGTTCACTGTGTTATTCCACTCAGATTTCACTCGGACCAAGGAGCTAACTTCGAGGGAAATCTCGTGAAGGAACTTTGCTTTATTCTTGGGATAAAGAAATCTCGTACTACCCCGTACCACCCGATGGGAAACGGAATGTGTGAACGATTTAATAGAACTCAATTGGGCATGGTAGGAACACTTCAGGCTGAACAAAAGACCATATCATGACGTCATATGAGCACACATCCTGCAGACCAGTAGTGGAATATTGGACTCCATGGGACACAGGAGCATGTTTAGGGTGGGAACAGAGCCGGAAGAGGAACTACAGCAGCAGCAAGAGAAAGAAGGGAAGAGTACGAGGAGCAGTAGGCGTTGTAAACCCAGTTCTGTGATCATGAACAGGGTGCAAGAGCCAGGAAGTCGACCAATCAGAATCATTTATACAACCATCGTGCTTGATCACGTGACTGCGATTTGTATAGAACTGTCAGCCATATTTGATCACTGGATTATTCGTGAAGAATAGTTCACTATGATTGATCACTTGCTAAGTGAGCATTTTCTTCATATTAAAGTAATCTTTAATTTGGCAACAAAATTGCACCTCATTGAAATCCCATGTTCTCCGTAAACCGCGCCGGTTACCCTCGTTTTGCTTCATTGTCTATTTCACCCACATTACAGATTACATATTCATGAAAATAACTCGTCGCCTATCAAGTCGCGATGTAAGCTACATAGGATAGAACATTGACGACTAAATTTTAGGTTCTTGAAGATTTGTGAACGCAGTTATCAAAATGTCTGCTTGTGAAGAAGTTACATGTAACGTCTGACTGAAATATGTGAGATTGCAGAGACTGCAAACCTACATGTAGTCGGCATGGGTGAAACTTACTTGTTTAAATCTTTACCCCATGTTGACGCGTTTTGACGCCCCGTGCTAATCCATGGAGTGGTTTATCTATTAACTCATAATGAGTTTTCCGGCGGTACTGTCCAAAACTTTAGATTTCTGCATTTGTTGGATCAATACACTAACATAATCCAATATACAGTATGTAGCCAGGAAAAAAGTACAAGAAAATGTTCGTTGAATATGAAAAAAAATAACGAACATGGAGATCACGCTCGCATTCGTTGTTGACAACATGGACAGAAATGTAAAATAAACACGGAAATAGTCGTCAAAAAATAACGCCCACTGAATTTTGCATGTACAAAACCTTCGTTGGTCGTCAAATAATAATCGTATCGTCAAAATTTATTCCGCAAACTTTATTTTCCCATTTTCTGGCAGGTTCCGCTGCACAAATACTTTTGTAGTGACTGTAAAAATGGCTGCTCTCGCAGGTTGGCAGGCCTCTGTTGACTGGGTAGCTCGTTCGTTGCCATGGAGTAGGCCAATCAACGTACCGGAATGGACCAACGTGACCCATGTCAGTCGAAGTTTACCGACGGTTTGTGAAGGCATTCTCCGGTCTGAAGGCATTTTCAACCAATGGCTTGTCCTCATTTTATTCAAGCCCGTAGTGATACAACGAAACAGCCGAAAAGGAAAACATATTGCCTTCAATTTGAGACCAAAATGGCTACACATGACCGTTGTTTGGCGAAGATATCGGCGTCGACGGGCGACCTAAAATCGATCATTTTCCGGCTGGAAATGGTTGATTTTGACCAAAACTCGACAAGTTCACGCGGAGAGTACAATTAAAATCGTTTTTACGGAATATCTTTCATTGATACGTGGATTTTTGACCTGTGTAAAGCAGTGACGAAACTAATACGAATAGATAAACTCCTAGGTTTTCGGATGTGAATGATTTATACATATTTGAACATAAAATGCAGATACAGATATTTGTTTAGGCCTCATGGATTAGAGCATGGCGTCAAATGTCGTCAACATCATCACATGGGTTGACCGAGGCACCACTCCAAGGGGTAAAGAGGTAAAGGGTCAGCGAAACTGGATGGGTTAATGGCGGGTTACAGGTTATTTGAGGGTAGAAGGACGAAGGGTGATAAGCGAGGGGCTGGCGGCCATATTGGATTTTCGAATCGAACCAGAAAAGGTATCTTGCACAGGGGAACCTGTGTACCAAATTTGAGAAAGATCCATGCAGTATAATTTCCTGAGAATTCATGATAACAAAATTTTATGGGGAAATTCAAGATGGCCGCCTGGCGGCCATATTGGATTTTCAAATCGGACCAAAAAGCTATCTTGCACAACTAGGCCTCAAGGGAGACCATGCAGTAGTTCCCGAGAAATCGCGATAACAAGAATTGTTTACGGACGGACGACGGACCACGGACGAAAAGCGATCAAAACAGAGGGTGACTACGAGCAAGGCATACAGTAAGGAAATGATGGAAACAAAATGGGAGGAGGTGAACAGGGAGCATGAACACAGAGCAGCAGATGAAGTCATATTAGAAAATATAAGACAAGAAGAGAACAAGTGTTTGAACGATGAACATATGGAATCCATTATAGATGAACCCGAGATAGAGGAATTAGAGATGGTCATCAAACAGCTGAAGCAATCAAAAGCTATGGGAATGGATAACATCCCAATTGAGTTTCTGAAAGAGGGTGGTGGGCAGTTAGTAGAATGTCTCAATATACTCATATGTAGAATATGGAACGATGAAACTATTCCGATGTTATGGAAAGTAGCTAGGATGACCCTGTCACATAAGAGAGGAGATCAAAAGTTACTGGACAATTACAGAGGGATAAGCGTGACCAGCAATGTTGGGGAATTGTTTGTAAGGATCTTAGGTAACAAACTTCAGAGAGATGTAGAATCAAAGGGTTTACTGGGGGAAGTTCAAGCCGGATTTATAAGGGACAGAATGTGTCAAGACAACCTCTTTATATTGACACAAATACTAGAACAGAGGAGGATTACACACCAGGGCAGTTTCCTGGCGTTTATAGACATCAGGAAAGCATATGACAGAGTATGAAGAGAAGGCAAGTACTATGGGCAGTTCTACAAGGGCTAGGTTATAGTGGCAAGAGTTTGAATATAGTTAAAAGTTTATATAAAGAAGTCAAATTCAAGATAGACTTTGGGGATATTGAGACAGATTTCATAGAGCTAAAAGAAGGATTGAAACAGGGTTGTGTTTTGTCTCCATTATTATTCGCCTGGTCGATACTCCATGTAAGAAAGCACGGGAGAGACTATATAAGAGGGCCGAGAACCTTCATCATCTCCTTTTTCTGTCTACGGCAGAATGGAGTGGCACAATGGAAAATGAAAGACTTTCTTTGTGCCGACACTTTGCACCGGTACAATGAAAGGAAAGGGTACTTTTTCTCGGAATGGCAGAATGGAACGGCACAATGAAAAAATTAATACCATCTTTCTTTACACTGACATTTTGCAGCATCACAATGAAAGACAATCAGTTTTTCTCTGTACGACAGAATGAAATCTGAATCGGCAGAATGGAAGGAAGGGGTAACCCTAACCCTGCAACGTCACAATGATGAAGACCGTCAGAATAAAGATTGTCTTTCTTCAAACTGGCGCTTTACACCATCACAATGAAACAGTCAATTTTTGTCTTTTTTGTTTTGAAAAGCCAAGAGTCTTTCTTTCTGCCAGCACTTTGCACCGGCAGAAAGGAAGGAAACAAAGTGATCAATTTATCATGGGAAACATTACTTTTTCTCGGTACGGCAGAATGAAACGGCAGAATGAAAGGAAGGGGTAACCATAACCCTGTAACATCACAATGAACACCGTCAGAATGAAGACTGTCTTTCTGTAAACTGACACTTGATACCGTCAGAATGAAACACAATGAATTTTTCTCTGTACGACAGAATGCAGCGCCACAATGAAAAATGAAGACCGTCAACATGAAAATTATCTTTCTTCAAGCTGACGCAGCCTCACAACGAAGCCTCAGTTTTTCTCTCTACGGCAAAATGCTGTGGGACAATGGAAAATAAAAAGACTTTCTTTCTGCCCGCACTTTGCATCGGCAGAATGGCAGGAAATAAGGTGTTCCATTTGTCATGGGAAACATTACATTTTCTCAGTACGGTAGAATGGAAAATTGAAATAAACATAATTACAAGCGTCTCGTCCGTCATTCATAATTCAGTCGTCGTCCATTACAGAATATCCGCGTCCATAATCCAAAGACCTATTCCATATTCCATATAACAGTATTGGCACCAAATTCAAAAGACAATCATAGTATACATAAACATAGGCTTGTTTCCTGCAAGAGAGAAGCGGTCAACAGTTTTCAATGATGCCGGCAAGACATCATGATGTTAAAAAAATATCAAATCCGTATCGCTGATCAGTATTCTTAATCATAATATTCGTTGTAAAGTCGTCATCTAAAGAATGATGTATCTCAGTCACGCTTTGATTGTGACTGTTCATATGAGGACTATGAGGATCTTGAAGTACATGGGTTCATACGGCCCCTAGCCCCGGGTTAAGCGGAATTAGACACAAGTTACGAAACGTAACGCCATAGATCTTGCACGCTACGCTCGTATTTTGCCATCAGCATGCGATATGTATCGCCAAATTTGAGAAACTTGGAGTGGAGGCGCTTGGTAGTGTAGCCCGGTTTTATAAGTTTCTGCAACATTGTTTTGTGACGTTGATTAAAATCGTCACATTTGATTAAAATCGTCACATTTAACACAGGATCTAGCAAATGCTACTAGGCGTGATATGTATACGCCATATGCAGGTCCCACTGGAATATTACTGTCCAGGAAGGGATAGTTTACGATGTCGAAATTGTAATCATCTCTTTTGTCATACAGTCGACGAGAGTCACCTAACCCTAAGTCCTCACCCCGCACTGACACTCAACCTCATATACAATCCTCCCTAAAACGGCTTTGACACTCATCTTCATGTAGGTTCCTCCCTAACATCGCTTTGACACTCGAGTTGACATATGTTCCTCCCTAACTACGCTCTGACACTCGACTTCACACACATTCCTGCCTAACAGCACTTTGACACTTGACTTCACATACATTCCTCCCTAACACTGCTTTGACACTCGACTTCACATACATTCCTCCCTAGCACCGCTTTAATACTCGTCTTCACATATGTTCCTCCCTAACACCGCTTTGACACTCGACTTGACATACGTTGCTTCCTAACTATGCTTTGATACTCGACTTCACATACATTCCTGCCTAACAGCACTTTGACAGTTGACTTCATGTACGTTCCTCCCTAACACTGTTTTGACAATTGACTTCACATACATTCCTCCCTAACACCGCTTTGACACTCGACTTCACATAGATTCCTCCCTAACACTGCCTTGACACTCGGCTTCATGTACATTGCCCCATGTACATGTACCCGACTTTTAGGCTCAAAATTACATGATTTTGATAGCTCAAAAAAACATAAAACACACCTAACCCTAAGTCCTCATTGCGCACTAATACTCGACCTCATATATATGTACAATCCTCCCTAACACGGCTGTGATACACAACTTCACGTAGATTCCTCCCTAACACCGCTTTGACACTCCACTTCACATACATTACTCCCCAGCAGCACTTTGACACTCGACTTCATGTACGTTCCTCCCTAACACCGCTTTGACACTCGACTTCACAAACATTCCTTCCTAACACCGCCTTTGACACTCGACTGCACATACATTCCTCCCTACCAGCACTTTGACACTCGACTTCACATACGTTCCCCCCTAACACAGCTTTGTCACTCGACTTTACGTACATTCCTCCCTCACACAGCTTTGACACTCGACTTCACGTACATTCCTCCCTAACACCGCTTTGACACTCGACTTCACATACGTTCCTCCCTAACACCGCTTTGACACTCGACTTCGCATACGTTCCTCCCTAATACCGCTTTGACACTCGACTTGACATACGTTCCTCCTCAACACTGCTTTGACACTCCACTTCACATATATTCCTCCCTAACAGCACTTTGACACTTGATTTCACATACATTCCTCCCTAACACCGCTTCGCCACTCGACTTCACATAGATTCCTCCCTAACACCGCCTTGACACTCGACTTCACATACGTTCCTCCCTAACACCGCTTTGACAATCGACTGCACATACGTTCCTGCCTAACACCGCTTTGACACTCGACTTCACAGACGTTCCTCCCTAACACCGCTTTGACACTCGACTTCACATACTTTCCTCCCTAACACCGCTTTGACACTCGACTTGACATACGTTCCTCCCTAACACTGCTTTGACACTCGACTTCACATACATTCCTCCCTAACAGCACTTTGACACTTGACTTCACACACATTCCTCCCTAACACCGCTTCGCCGCTCGACTTATGCCCTATGCACATGTACCCGACTTTTAGGCTCAAAATTACATGATTTTGACAGCTGAAATAAACCTAAAACACACCTAACCCTAAGTCCTCATCCCGCACTGACACTCGAGTTCATATACAATCGTCCCTAACACGGCTTTGACACTCAACTTCACGTAGATTCCTCCCTAACACTGCTCTGACACTCGACTTCCCATACATTCCTCCCTAACACCGCTTTGACACTCGATTTCACATACATTCCTCCCTGACACCGCTTTGACACTCGACTTCACATACATTCCTCTCTAACAGAACTTTGACACTTGACTTCACATACATTCCTCCCTAACACCGCTTCGCCACTCGACTTCACATAGATTCCTCCCTAACACCGCCTTGACACTCGACTTCACATACGTTCCTCCCTAACACCGTTTTGACACTCGACTACCCATACATTCCTCCCTAACACCGCTTTGACACTCGATTTCACATACATTCTTCCCTAACACTGCTTTGACACTCGACTTCAAATACATTTTGACACGTGACTTCATGTACGTTCCTTTCAACCACGTGTCAATGGAGAGAACATGTGAATGAGATCGCCATTAGAGATCGAGTTAAAATTTCACAAGCACCAGTAAGGTGCGCACAGAAAGCGAGATCAAGAATTAAAGATCGATCGACTGTGTAGATCAAAAGCATTCACCCAGAACATTATTTCATTATAAAAACCTATGGTTTTTAAGAACTAAAGAAAGTACAGAAATGATTCGGCAATATCTTAATTGGTAGGGTGGTAAAAATATTCAAAAACTCAATAACAGCTAATGTGGGTGGGCCGTAAAAAGTTGGAAAATCTCTGGCAGTAGAGTTCACCTCTATCGAATTGCGCCTCAGCATACTGTCGTACAGGGTGGGGGAATCAAACCATCGTGTACAAGGAGTGTACGGGGTGGGGCTGTCAAAAATTCTAGCCAAGTTGTAACATGTCGTTTGCGTAACCTTAAAAATTATTCCTCGAAATGAAAGTGAAAATGCCACAATACACGCTGAGCTTGTCATCGATACGCAGGGTAGAAAAGGGACAAACAAGTTATGGCTTAAAAAAGAAATACCTGAAAAAAATGTATTGCACAAATATTTTTCTCCACTAATGACCATGACAACTGTAAAGCTTATTCAAAATCCAAACATGTTCCGGATTGGCGATACGATATAATTAATTATTTTAGCAGATATCAAATTGAATTTAGCGTCCTCTTGCGTAAACCGTTACTCAATTTTCTCTAACTCGCCTAGTGCACCACAACAAATTACTTGTTGCGCGATGAAATTGGAGCGAACGGCATTTGCAAAAAACAATGATTTTTGTCCCGTAAATATGGGAATATAGAAATAATCGGGGCGAAAGGAAAATGAGGGGCGGTAATGATAAACGAAACTTTCTTTGATGGGGCCTAAGTTTTAATTCTGTATCAACTGAGGTTATAACCGAACAATATTCACTTTGATACTCCCCACAGTGATCGGTGAATACGGATTTGAGTCCGCACTATGGAATATCCTGTTGGGGAAATAATATTTACACTTCTTGAAGTTGTTGCTGTAACTTGTGACGCGGGAATTTATCACAGTCAATGAACCCCACTTACAATTACATGTATTTGCGCCGT
>JAVTVY010009948.1:0-42832 GCA_036873755.1 Hanleya hanleyi | reverse complement strand
CAGACTCCAGCTGGGGGCGCCACTGTGGATGTGTTTACATTATTTTTGCGTGTACACGTGGTGGGTCTCTCCGGGAAAGATGCCGGTCCGTAGTCGAAGGTGGTCGGGGGTGGCTTGCTTGAGGTCGAACAGCATATACCCGTGCTGAGGGGTTGTGGCATCTTTAAAGGCTTCCAACACAAACGGTGTGCGGCCGGGATACATCTGTCTCGCCAGGTGCAGCAGTTGAGTGGTATCTCTCGGGTTTTTGAAGACCACCAGGTAGTGGGCATTTAAGCTGATATTCCGATGTTCTTTTTTTTTACTGAACAGATTCTGCACAATGTAGATGATGCTGAGCCGTCGATGATGGCTGCCTTTGGTAAAGAGTTGGGTGACCCGTGCATCCGTCTCCGCCATGAGATCATCCAGAACCACCAAGGTGTCGGGTTCCAAATCGGCCAGGTTGTGTAGGCCTTCCACGAACGTGATGTGGGGCATTGCTGCATACGCTTCCTGCCATTCTCCGTAACACCACACGACTCTGGCAATGGGTGGGGGGATCATGCTGTCGGCGTGTTGAAGGAGCTTCCTGACGAAGTGCGTTTTGCCGGAGCCCGTCGGTCCTGCGATGACGCAAGTGAAGGGATGCTGCCACCCAGGGTCCATGGTTTGAGGTGTATCCGTTGTCGTGGTAACACGCTCTTGTAAATTTCGTACGAGTGAACTGGAGTGGTGGTGGGTACAACGTCGGTCGTCGTTGTCTGTTCACGTTCAGAGATGGTGCTGGGGGTGGGTACAACGTGGGTGGTCGGTTCACTGTGAGGGATGAAATCGGGTGGGTCTTGAGACGTAGTAGGTGTACTTGGTGTAAGTGTAGAGCTCGACGTGGCTTGTACGCGGGGTGTGGTAGTGGTGGTGACTGGGCTCGATACGACTGGTGCTCTCTGTAGACCCGTTTCACTGATGGCTGGTGTTCTCAGTTGGTTAAGTAACGTACTGACATAGGCTACGTCGTAAAACACACCTCCGTACAACACACCCAGCAGGGTTAGCAATAGCACCCCAAAGACCACTTGCGCTTTGCGCGTTTTGCGAGACGCTGTCTTCGGAGGCAGCTGCTGTTGGTCCATAGCACTGTGGTCGGACGTGGAATGAAGGAGGACGGCAGTGGTGCTGGCTTTATAGTCGTTTCACCTGGTTGGCAGCGACCCAGGAATTGAAGGAACTGGGCCAGCCTTGCCATTTTACGAAATGAAACAGTTTGCCACGTCGACGTTCCGTTTTCAAAATCTGTTCCACCGTGTAGTAGTCTTGCTGTGTTTTTACAACAGGCTGTAATTCCGTGTCGTAAAACGTCCCCAGCAACGTTTCCCCTTGGAGATCTTCCAGTTTATAGACTCGCCGCTGTCGGGGTAGGCGCCGTTTAATCAGGAAGTGCTCATCGTTCCAGTTGGGCAAGTAACTTTTCTCGAACTTGCCCTTGACTTTACTGATCCGTACAGGGTCCCCGACCTTGAACACCGCCTTCGGTGCTCGTTGCGATGGCCTGGGGTACAAGACACGCCGGACTTGGGCTTCATTGCGTTGGGTCACGGTAATGGGGGCTCTCTCTATACTTCGATGATAGGCTCGATTGTAACCCTCACCAGTTTCGGGAGAACATCGATGTACCGCCTTGTATTCTTATAGGTGAAATATTTATACATGCGGCCTTTGAATGTCCTGTTGAACCTCTCCACCACGGAAGCCTTGGTCTCGTTGTACGTATGGAAGAAAAACACCTTCTGTTTCTTGAGAAAGGCTTGGAACGGTCTGCTGAGGAATTCCGTGCCTTCGTCGGTTTGCAAATACAAAGGTTTGCGCCCGGTCTTGAAGATGTCTTTGAACGCTGCTATGAGATTTGCCCCCGTTTTCGTCCGGATGGGTACCACCCACGCATACTTGGATAGGATATCGATGCACGTCAAGATATACCGATTCTCATCGTTGTGTTTGGCAAAGGCGCTCATATCGACCAAATCCGCTTGCCACTGGGCATCTATTCCTCCCACGATGACCTGGTTCCGTAGAAAATGGCGACGGACAGATCGATGTAAGGTATAGGTGTCTTGTCTTCTTAACCAATCTCGGACTTGGGCACGTTGTACCCCCTGGGGTTTGGCCGCTCGATAGAGAGCCGACAATGCACTATAGGCTGCCGGACTGTCGGGACTGTAGTATAAGTTACCCAACACCTTCTCCCAGCGCTTCATGGTGACAAAATGATGATGGACCCTGGCTCTATCGTTTATTTATAACGGGTATATCTTGGGCCGGAGTTTCTTTCGGATTTTCTTCGTGGACTTCCACAGTGGCCATGGTCAATGACCAGTCCAACTCGTCTGATGACCGCTTGATAAGCACTTCATCCACATCCACCACGGCATCTTCCAATGCAGACCATAGATCAGGGTGAAGGGTAAAATGCACTGTACCTCCATCTAGCCGAGCCAATTGAGCAAAGAAAGGGCCGCGTCGGATGTACACATCGTGACACAAGTGGATGAGGTCGCCGTCCAGTTCACCAGACAACACCCGTTTGAATTTGGTCCAGCCCTCCCGGGACAGACGAATGTGAGCCGGGCACGGTTGTGTAGGGTCCGCATCACAGACGTCTCCCACCTCCTCCATGATATCGACCTTATCCGCATACACGTGCAGGAAAACCTCGGGGGTCAAGCTGAAATACGCCAGTACTATATGCTCCGTCATGGTCAGTACGTGAATGGTACCAGATTTCACTGTCTCTCGTATTTATAGGGAGAACCCCGTGAGATCAAAGGATCAGGTGGTCATGTCATTGGGCTGACTGAGTCTAGCGGGGTAATCAATGGCATCGTCGTCGGGTTCATGTAGTTGTTCATGGGGTTCAGCCGCCGCGTCTTCCATAGCACGAACCCACGCTAATTGGTCGGGTGATCGGTCGTCCGGTGTAAATAACTGGTCCACAATAGGCACTATTTTCTCCAAGGCTGACCACACAGAGGAAGTTAGGCTGATACTTCGCGTAGGCTCTTGGTAGGGACCCAGGCGTATGTGGACGGGCGGTACGGAATATACGTAGATGGCGTTGTCCAGGTGGATGAGGTCTCCGTCCAACTCACCGCTCAACACCCGTTTAAACTTAGTCCACCCATCACGCTGTAGTGTCACCGGATTCGATAGCCTCTCAGCGGGCGTCCAGTAAATAGCTTGATCGTCTTTCACCAGCGTGACTTTATCTTGATAAATGTATAACCTCACACTGGGTGTAAGAGGCAGGATGGCTCGTAGGTACATTGACATGCTTGCTGTAAATGTCGAACGGTGAATGACACACACTCTGTCTCATCCCTCGTATTTATAGTGTCAATACCACAGCGCCAGGGTGAATAGGGCACAGACTAGTATGAGGCCAACCAGCCGGCGCTGGTTCCGGCGTGAGCGCTCCTGGTCCATAGCGCGAGCATCAAGGATGGCTGTCATAGTCCAGTAGTGGTGAGTGATGGCACGCCTCTCCATCGAGTGCACTCTGTGGAGGACCGCTTCTGTGAACTCGTTCAGGATCTGGCGTCGTCCCTCGTTGTCGTCGCCATCTGCAAACATGGACCGGACCACTGCTCGGTAACCCGTGAATGAATTCACCACGGTGGCATACTGTAAAATGCGAGTCGCATGGGGCTGGATCTCCGCCATGGCTCTGTAGAAATGAAGGTGTGGGATCCAGAGGGACGTGTTTTATAGACCAGATGTAGCTCTACGGGTGTAGTCCGTGATACGTACTATTCTGATGGGTTAGTCCAAAAAAAAGGGAGCAACAACAACAACAACAACAACACAGATTACAGATCAATCCTTTTTCCAGGTCACGCCCGATTCACGCAGACCGGAAGTGACGTCATACACCTGCGCACAACCGTGATGGAAAAAATGGATATGACCTTGAACTGATCACGTGACCTCCCCGTGATGACAAATACCCAGAACCAAGTGAGTACATGCATCCCATAGTCCCAGGTGACGCCCGATTCACGCAGACCGGAAGTGACGTCATACACCTGCGCACAACCGTGATGGAAAAAACCGAGAACCAAGTCAGTACATGCATTCCATACAGGCAGACGAGGTCAAAATACTCGCTTCTGATTGGCTCGTCAGGTCAGGTAAGTCAGATTGAATACACCCCTACCCTAAAAATGGACTCCTTTTATACGTTTTTCTATAATCCGCCATCTTGTCCCACCACCCACAGCCGCCATTTTGTCCCACCACCCACAGCCGCCATTTTGTCCCACCACCCACACGCCGCCATCTTGTACCCAGCACCCAACTCTTACATAAGATGTATATTGCCACCATCTTGTACCCAGCAATCCCACACATTAGGCCGCCATCTTGTACCCAGCAATCCCACACATTAGGCCGCCATCTTGTACCCAGCACACACACATAGGCCGCCATCTTGTACCCAGCACACATTGTACCCATTGACCCCAGCACTCCCACACATTAGGCCGCCATCTTGTACCCAGCAATCCCACACATTAGGCCGCCATCTTGTACCCAGCACACACACATAGGCCGCCATCTTGTACCCAGCACATACATTGTACTCCCAGCACACACACGCCGCCATCTTGTACCCAGCACACACAAGCCGCCATCTTGTACCCAGCACATACATTGTACCCATTCACCCCAGCACACACACGCCGCCATCTTGGTCCCAGCACACATTGTACCCATTCACCCCAACACACACACGCCGCCATCTTGTACCCAGCACACATTGTACCCATTGACCCCAGCACACACACGCCGCCATCTTGTACCCAGCACACACACATTAGGCCGCCATCTTGTACCCAGCACACACAAGCCGCCATCTTGTACCCAGCACCCACCACCCACACACACACGCATGCGCACACCACCCATTGTGACGTCATCCCAAGTTCTGCGCATGCGCAGTGAGGCGCTAGCATATCAATTTCACGGCTCTATACTACTAACGCATCGCAACGTCCGTTAGCTGGTTTAGCTCCGGATAGGCTTTTTTCGTAGCAGCGATAATCCCAACCCGAGCTCTGAATGTGCGAACGAACTACGTATGTAGAGTTGAAATGGTGGTTTCTGGAGTGTGTTGGGAATATCCATAAGACTTTCGAAATCTGTACTTCTGACTATAGTTAGATGTAATTCGAAAACGTAGTTAGATGTTCTAAAGTGGAACTTCCGTACTTCACTGTGGATAGGGTCTCCTCGATTGCCACTCCCGGGATTTTTATTTTAAATAGACATGTAAAACGGCATATTCTGTGTCATTTTGATAAAAAAAATCAATTTATTCAACTTGTAAGAAAGTTTATATGAGTTTTTTTTAAAGGAAAGGTGCGTTCTATTGTGGTTTGTTAGCCTATTTTCGAAATATCAGAACTGTTTTTAGATGCAGAATACTACACTTATAGATGAGTTAAAGACGTCTTAAAATGGCTTATTTTCTTTCAAGGAAATGATGAACAGCAGAATTGAGGTTCCTCCCTCTGTTCAGTGTTTTGTAGTCTATATAGTTCGCACGTCCACAGAACTATATTATGACCAGCAAATTCACTACCGGTATACAACGTACAATAACCATGTTAAAGTTTATTGAGATCAGATAAACAATGCTGTATAATTGTATCTTTCCAGTCGAAGACATAAAGAAAGAAAAAAATGAAACAGTTCCCCGAAATATATGTATAGAACACAATTTGATGACAGGAGCATTTGATGAAAGTCTCATGGACTAGGGGTCCAATACCAATCAATTAATAAAGAATTAGAATTCTACAACAATTAATAATTGTATTACAATGTATATATTTTCGGTGATTTTGGAATTGAAAATCAAGAAGAAACATTTACGTATGGTTATGAAACATTTTAACTTATATTATTGGAGGATAATATCAAGTTTATTTTTCTTACTAATTCTTGGCCAATTTATCGATTCAAACCTTATCTGTCCATCTTTATCCCAAACACTGGCATCCGAGATGAATATTAAAATAAACAAGCAACAATTGAATTAGAAGAGAATGGTTCTGTTGCAGTTGATATCTCGAACCTTTCCTATTTAGAAAATTTGGGTTATCCAAACATTAACTCAATACGAATGAATTTAATCTTAACAAAAAAAAAAATAGGCCCATGGGCTTATTAACTTCGATTCCGTGGCATGATCACTTTATCACGTTGAAATATTACAGTTCTGAGCTATTACCTCAGAGTTCTGCAATAAATATTTGGAGAAAGCTGCAAAAATTAAGCGTTTTCAACTGAATGGGACGAAATTTAGGTTAATTCAAGATGGCTGTCTTCCAATGGTACTGACATTCGAACTACCGAGAGTGATTTACCCAGTTTTTCTTCAGTGAAATTGAGTGAATTGAGTCAGTAGTTTTCAATTTATCATTTATTGGAAAATGTGACGCATAGACACATGGACGAAAACACACCTTTATGTGGATTGCTTCGTGCAATTTTTTTTTCTTTGATAGGCATTTAGAAGTTGGCGTATATAACACAATGCTATTCTATGGATAACAACTTCTTTATTGCTGTGGAGCTGACGTTTCGTTGGAGATACTTCCAACTTTTTCAAAGCTAATGATCTACATGATTGAAATTGTAGTTTAAGGGCCGCTTCCCATACGGATTTCGCGGCCCATCAACTCAATGTTTTATTTAAATTTCACGGTACATTTCTTTGTTAATTTGAGATCTTTTGCAGCGCTAGATATTAAAATAAATAATTAAATAATGAATAACAATAACAATAACAATGAGGAAATATAAATACTAGTAGAGAAGAGTCGCTATGTACAAGTCGTTAAGTCTGTTATTGGTTTTTATACTGGAAAATATTTGTTATAATCGCGTGGATGATTCCTTTGTCTCGGTACCCCATAGTACGCACAAAGCCGTCCAGAAAAAACTGGGAGAACCAGGGCGTTTTCAGGATTCTTCGAGACGACTTCCCTAACGACGCCCTTGGGAACAGGGTGGGTCCTTCCAGAAATCTGTGCCTGTAACAATTGCTTGGAGTGTGTAGTGGGATACAGAACGGCAGGTCTACGTCCTATATTACGTGAAAGTCAAAGGATCATATTCTGTGTTGAGGTGTCAGTTCGGTAACATCTAAGTGGTAGCGTGTCCGGTGGGGTCTAGGGTCGAGTATTCTGATTCTGGGTGTTCTTGCTATGCGGCGTTGTCACTCAAGGCGCTGTAGGTATTCTTGTAATCGTCATCCGTCTTCTGTTTCAGGTCTTGTCCAACTCGTCTGTGGTCTTCGGTGTGCCTGTATCATATGAAATAGAAGGCTTGTAGTCATTCTTGTTTTCTATTGTTTTTCGATGCAATAATTTGATATATCTTCCTCCCAACAACAGGCACGCCCCGAATGTCAGTCACATAATATGGATAGCAATATATAATTAAGACAGCAAATAGATAAACAAATGAATAAATAACTAAACATTTCGATAGATTCAGTACTAGGTGAATACACAAATAAACGGCACTGTATTATTTCTGTATGCATTATCGTTTGATGGCCATAAGGAATTTGTAGGACAATGAGATAGACGGCCCTCAATATCAAGGTAACTCCGCCATCACCATTTCCTATATTTTATGCCGAATACCGCTCGCTATATGCGATTTGGCCGTGCTAATGTTGTCATGAATTCAATTAGATTTGGCCATCGTTTGTTTTGTAGGACAGTGGAACAGACGGCCCTCAATATCAAGGTAACTCCGTTGTTGCCATGCCTATTTTATTTCTAAATGTGTCTGTGACATTTTGGCCGGATGTTATGTATGGATAGTTTATTATGGCGATAATGTTTTGTATGGCCATGGTGCACACGGCCCTCAATATCAAGGTATCTCCGATGCAACCATACCATTTGTCAGAAGAATGATTTGGCCTCTATCAAATCGTGTCATAGTACTTGGTGTACTAGTAGTTGATTATGTGGAAAAAAAAAAAAAAAAAAAAAAATGCTGACTGCGCATGTACGGCGGTAGTATTATATACTGGAGTAATAACCAGCAGTTTTGATAAAATTTATCAAGGACTTGAATACCTGATTTCTAATGGGGGCTTAGGGTTTAATAACGCTGGTAATGTTAAGGGAGTGTTGAATTTTTTTAATTCGTTTCTAAGTGCCACACGTTGTTGGTTGTGGATTGGGCATTCAAGTAGCACGTGTTCTATTGTTTCTTCTACATTGTTGCATGCGGTACAGAGTGGTGAGGTGTTTTTCAGAAGCATGGACAGATGTGATTTAAGTCCGGTTTTGTCTAGTCTTAATCTGGTGATTATTCGGTCATCTCGTTTATTGTCTAACTGGAGTCCCTGGGCTTGTCTTTTATCTCCATCAAGGATCTTATGTAACCACCGTCCACGTTCTTCTTCGTTCCATTCCTTTTGCCACTTGCTATCTATTTTGCGTCTAATGATAGTGTTGAGTTCTTTATATCCTAATCCTATTGGCACATCGTGTGTAGTTTTAGCAAGACTGTCTTTGGCAGTTTTGTCGGCTGCTTCGTTACCTCTGATGTTGACATGCGCGGGGACCCATGCTAAGATGGCGTCTATACCCTCGTTGTGTATTTGTGTACATATACATTCTATTTTGTGTATGAGATCAGGTCTACTGTCAGATATAGAATTTTTGATTGATGTGAGTCCACTAAGGGAGTCACTGAGTATCACCGCACGGATTGGTTTGTGCTCGATGATCCATTCGAGAGCCTTAATTATAGCAATCAGTTCACTAGTGTATACAGACATATTGTCTGGTAGTTTGAAACCATTTTGTACGTTGAGCTCAGGTATAACAAAAGCTGATCCTGTGTTATTCCTTGTGTTTTTCGATCCGTCCGTATAGATTTTTAAGTAATTTTTCCAGTTTTGGTTGGTATATTCAAGGGTGGTGGCTCTTATAAAGTCTGGGTTGTCCTTCTTTGTGAGGTAGTCGTGAATACTTGTGTCCACGTGGGGCGACTCTAATTCCCAGGGTGGTCTAATGATTTTGTCTGTGTCGCAGATGTGTGCGATGGAAATTTCGTGCTCTTGGAATAGGTTATTTACGGTATAGCCGAGGGGGGCGGAGTCTTTTTCCCAGTTTTTCTTTAAATATTCATATTCACTGTTATCTTCAAACATTTTGTGGCATGGGTGATTATCGCCCTTAGCTCTAGTTTTTCCTGCATATTTCAGGGACAGTTCCTCTCGTCTTAAACGAAGCGGTTTCTATTTGAAGACTACATAAGGCGGTTCCCTTGAAGGCTCCAGTAGCTATTTTTAGAGCAGAATATTGGATGCTGTCTATTCTTTTTAGTTGTGTCTTACATGCTGATTGGTATGCGATGGACCCGTAATCTATTTTTGACCTGATTAAGGTTTGGTATAATTTTATCAGACTATATTTACTCGCTCCCCAGTTTGTCCCAGACACACACCTCATGAGGTTCAGGTCTTTATTGCACCGGAAGACTAGTTGGTCGATGTGGTCTTTCCACGTGAGTTTTCTGTCAAAGATCATACCTAGGTATTTAACACTATTTCTGAATTCAATTTTCTGACCTCCTAGTGTTAGTTTAACGTCAATGTGTTTATTGTTTGAAAATATAATGCCCGTTGTTTTTAGGGCGGAAAATTTGAAGCCCCATTTATCCGCCCAGCCGCTAATTGTATCTAGTGTATTTTGCATTATACCTGTCAATTTTTTTATGGAACGTGCGGTTTTCCAGAGGGCAGAATCGTCAGCAAATAGAGACTGTTCTACTTCTGGGTGTTTGGTGTCAATTTCATTGGCTAGGCCATTGATGAGGATGTTAAAAAGGGTGGGGCTTATGACGCTTCCCTGAGGGGTACCGTTGTCTAATTCATGGTCGGTGGATAGGGTGTTTCCTAGGCGAACTTTAAAATTTCTATTGTTTAGGAAGTTTTTTATCCAGTGTTGCATTCTCCCCTTAATTCCAAGTTTGCTTAATTGAATAATTATGCCGTCCTGCCATACAAGGTCAAATGCTTTTTCTATGTCTAGGAAGATACCTAATGTGTACTGATGTTTGGCATTCCCCTTTTTGATTGAGTGTTGTATTCTGGCTATATGGTCTAACGTACTTCTGTTCTTACGAAAGCCGCTTTGAGTTTTGTTTAATAAGTTGTTGTTTTCCATATGAAATTCCAGTCTATTCTTTACCATGGTTTCCATTATTTTGCATAGATTTGAAGTGAGAGAAATTGGGCGGTAAGAGTTGCTGTCGGATGGATCTTTACCTGGTTTTGGGATTGGGATAACGATGGATGTTTTCCATTTACTTGGAAGTTGTTTGGTCTGCCAGCTGACATTAATTAGTTTCAAAATTAGTTTCTGTGTTTTATTTGGTAGGTGTTAAGTATAGTGTATCCTAGTTTGTCTTCACCAGGTGAGCTCTCTTTTTTACAGTGTATAGCTTTGCGGTATTCATTAATGTTGAAGTCTGCATTGAGATAGTTTTCTAAATGATCGTCCAAATCGTTTTCTATCGTTGTCTCTTCCTTAATTTTTCTGAATTCTGGTTTCAGGTTCCTATCGCTACTGTTCGAAGAGAAAGATTCGGCGAGGTGTTCTGCCTTTTCTTTGTTCGTTTTTTTAGTTTTGTTCAGTACAGGGACTGTGTTTGTTAGCTTTCCTTGTATATTTTTTATTTTGTTCCATACTTTTTTTGAATTGGTTTTGGTATCTATAGTGTTGCAAAAGTCTTCCCAACATTTTGATTTAGCTTCTTTGACACTTTTTTCAGCTATAATTTTGAGTTCCTTGTAGTTCGCGTGATCAATGTGGAGCCCACTTTTTTTGAATTTTCTGAGTGCCTTCTTTTTGGCCGTAATATTCTTTGCACACTCCGGGTTATGATCTACATAGTACAGTTGAGGGTATTTATACAAGTGATAACAAGCAAATAGGGTAACAAAATAATCATAGCACAATAGGCTTCATGAGTTAATCATGTCAGGAAAATGAAGATAATCAAACAGTGAATATGACTATTGTAATCTGCTAATCGTGTAGGCGGGTAAAGACAATAGGTGAGTGCAGATTATGTTCAAAGTGGCCTCATGGTTAAAGTGACAAAAATATTGAATCTTATATGTGTGAGGATTATATAATTGGCAAGAGATAATCACATGGATAAATAGCATAACGTGTGAGAAGTACATAAAGGATAATAGAGAGGATTAACGGTCAAGGTGATAATCTCCATCTAAGCTGATAAGGCTGTCATAGGCACTGGGTACAAACTGTCCACTGTCTCTGTTGATTGCGGGCTTGTGTCTTTTGATGTGAATGGCTTCCTGTAGTCTTCTCTTTGTTTGGTCGGTCTGGTGGATGGAAAGTTTGTGTATGTTTTGCCAATTTATCTGGTGTCCTGGGTGTTCCGGCAGGTGGTCCGAAATGGCTGATTTTCCGTCTGTTTTATTGCTGGAGGCCTTATGTTCCTTGATGCGGACGTTGAGGGGTCGCATGGTTTCTCCTATGTAACTTTCCTGACAGGAGCAGTCAATTTTGTAGATAATTCCCTTGGGCTGGGGTGGGTCGGTTGGTGGTAGTCGTCCTGTAGCGTTAAGGTGGTTTTTAAGGGATCTGCTGCTGGAAAATATTGCATCGATGCTGGCTTGTTCTTTCAGGAGTCGTTTTAGGTGGTGACTGGTCTCCCCAATGTATGGAATAGCGATGAAAACAGGACTGGGGTCTCGGGGAATTGGATTTTGTTGCGGCTGGAGTTGCAATGTCTTGTTGATAATTCGGTCTAGCATGGCTTTGGGGTACTTGTTTAGATCGGTGAAAACTGTCTTTACGTGGTTTATTTCACTGGGCAGGCTCTCTGTTGAACATATATTTTTGGCTCGTCTGGTTAAGGTAGATATGATGCCGGCTTTAACTTGACTTGGATGGTTGGATAGGTAATGGATATATTGGTCGGTGTGGGTGGGTTTCCTATAAACGCTGGTTTTGAGGGTATGGTTCTGCCTGTGGACTAGGCCGTCAAGGAAGGGGAGTTAGTTGTCTTCTTTCTCCATGGTGAATTTCATTCTCGGATGTTGGGCATTCAGGTGGTTGAGAAGGATGGTGGGGTCGTCACCGTCTTCGAGAATGGGAAAAACGTCGTCAACTTTTCTGTGCCAACACATGGGCTTAATGGCGGCAGTGCGGAGAGCGTATTCTTCAAGTTCGGTCATGTAAATTTCAGTGATCACCGGGGATAGAGGGGATCCCATAGGTAATCCATGTATCTGCTCATAGACCTTGTCGCCCCATGTGAAGTATGTGGAGCTAATACAGGATTCGGCTAATTTCATAATGCTGTCAACGGTCAGGGAGGTTTTCATAGTGGGTCGTGATTCTGTGACTCTTCTCCTGATGATGTCCATGGCCCGATCTCTAGGGATGCTGGTGAAGAGGCCTACCACGTCATAACTGACCATCCTGCCCGGGTTTTGGATGGGAAGGATTTTTTTCACAAAAATCAGTAGAATCTTTAATGAAGGAGTTGGCCGTCTTCCCTAGTGGTGCTAGCAGCTGGGTTAGGTGCTGGGCCGTGCTGTAATGCACAGTATCTCTACTGCAGACCAACAACCTAACTTTGACGGGGTCTTTGTGGATCTTGACTGTAGCTCGTGCATACGGGGGCTGAGGGTGGGATGTGACAAGTTTTTTGTACAGGGCATGGTCTATTTCTTTGTTGTCTTGTAGTTCTTTCACTGGGGCTCGGTGGTCTTTGTCAATTGTGGAGGTCGGATCTTTGTTCAGGGTCTTATATGTTGACGTATCTCCCAGCATCAGCGTTACCATTTCCTGGTACTTGGTCCTGTCCAGGATGACTTGTCTGCAGGAACTGTGGTGATGGATTTGTCGAATTTGAGTTCCCGGATGGCTTGGCGTTCTGCTTTCTTGAGGTTGTCTCGTTGTGGGCGGGTCTTGTGGAGAATGTCAACAATCTGATGGCGTAGATAGTCGATTTTTCCCCCTGGTGCTAACTGTTGTAGGCCTGCTTCTATGTTAGTTATGAAGTCGTCTTTGTTCTTGGGTAGGGTGGTTGAGATGAATTTTAGTCCCTTGCCCAATAGGGATTTTTGGTCTTTTGTGAGGGTTTTAGTGCTAAGGTTGACTACCGTTTTTTTGGTCAGGTTGTTGGTGGTGCTGGCGGCTGGTGGCTTGGTGGATTTTTGTTGTTTCAGTGCTTCTAACTTTTTAAGCTGGTTGGACTTGGTGTCATGGAAATTCCGGTTGGTCTGTGTCTGTATTCGGCGTAAGTCCTGGTAGAGTTGGGGTTGTATGGTGGCCTGAAGATTGGTTTGGTGCTTCGTGCAATATTAAAGATTTTCGTTCTCGGACAAGACAAAAATAACAGTATGCTGCAATAACAATAACTTCAGAACTCAGCTCTCTAGCTCGCTGGACAAACCTGTCAGAGTAAGATGTAATCCGATGGATGCCGAGTAGCATGTCATGTATCTGGTCCACCTACTCTGGCGTCAGTACCAGTGAAGGAGGCTTGATGGGACTTGAGAACCTGATCCAGATGTCATATGCAGCCGGTAGGGAAGCCCACTCCGGGAAATCGTAGCAGGGTGTCCCAGGAGAACTCGAAGCCTGCTGCGTAGCGGTGAGCGTAGATCCTGCCATAACACTTCCTCTGATAAAAGTAGTCAATAATCCCGTAACTGGTTTCAGCATGTCGGGGACCAGAGCAGAAAGGCCACTAACTTAGCCGCAAACGTCAAATTTCCGCATTTTCCAGAATTGTCTTCTGTCATCATGCCACGGTGCAGCACCTTCTCATCCACGTTGACATCTACAGGACTGTCAAAGCGCGACGCCGTCACTCTCTCCTCTGGGTTCTCTGGGTTGTAGTATCCCGCAGTGCCACCTTCTCTGCCTGGACCCCAAAAGTCATGGCGTCTGTAGGACTGTCATCCCCCGGTGAGGTAATTTTGCCCTCTGGGCTGTAGTACTATCATCCCGCAGTGCCACTTTCTCTGCCTGGACCCCAATAGGGATGGCGTCTGTATGACTGTCATCCTCTGGTGAGGTGCTTTTCTCCTCTGGGTTGTAGTATTATCATGTCGCAGTGCCACCTTCTCTGCCTGGACCCCAATAGGGACGGCGTCTGTAGGACTGTCATCCCCCGGTGTGGTACTTTTCTCCTCTAGGTTGTAGTACTATCATCCCACAGTGCCACTTTCTCTGCCTGGACACCAATAGGGATGGCGTCTGTAGGACGGTCATCTCCCTGTGCGGTACTTTTCTCCTCTGGGTTGTAGTATTATCATGCCACAGTGCCACTTTCTCTGCCTGGACCCCAATAGTGATGGCGTCTGTAAGACTGTCATCCCCCGGTGCGGTCCTTTTTCCTCTGGGTTGTAGTACTATCATCCAGCAGTGCAGCTACTTTCTTCTCTGGGTTGTAGTATTATCATACCGCGGTTCGGTCATATTCTCCTCTGGGTTGGTATCACATGATGTGTTGCCTGGATCTCATAGGGATGGCGACTGTAGAACTATCATCCCGCAGTGTGGCCACTTTCTCTGCTTGGACCCAGACAGGGATGGTGTCTGTAGGACTGTCATCGTGCGATGCGGTCATTTTCTCATCTGGGTTGTAGCACGATCATCCCACTGTGCGCCCACTTTCTCCTCTGGATTGTAGTACTATCATCCCGTGGTGCATCACATACTGTGTTGTCTGGACCCCGATAGGGATGACGTTTGGTCACTTAGTTGTGGTACTGTCCTCCTGCGGTGCGGCCACTTTCTCCTCGGCGTTTTAGTACTGTCACAGGTCTTGCTATGACACTGCTAACATTACGTGGCTTGTATATGCTCATTAAGGGAGATTTGGGAACTGGGGGTATGGACAGTTTGACAGCACTTGATCAAATTTAGCCAGGGTAACTTGTGTGCAGTAAATGAGTTTATCACAAGCTGACCACACCGACACACTGTCACTGTGCTGACCTCCCAGTCTATCTGGGGAGTTAAATTTAACAAACATCGCTGATCAGGGTTTAGGTCATGCCCAGCAAACACATTTTAAAGCATGTCCTCGTTGGCATACCGTAGTAATTTCCTAAACGCACTTGATGCCAATAAATGACACAAAACATTCAATTAAAGTGCAAAAACATAATCAGACTGGATTTATCAAGTAGTTGAGCCTTACTTTGATTATCAAAACTTCAGACAGAATATCTGGAAGATACAGTTTTCAGCCTTTCACACTTCGGGCTAAATCAATCCACACCTCCAAAGCGAACTGAAATCGACATCGGAGTGACGTTCGCGGTAAAGTAGTGGGCGTGTGTTGTAGTCATTTTGAAATGAACAAGCCCGTCAATCGAGTTGCGCCGCACAATGATAATGCTTCAAGCTTGAATTGTTTATATTTGATCATATTGTGTGTGGGTGTAGGCGTGCATGGATGTATACAAGACCAAACGGCGCAGAGTTTCAGAGCCTGGAGAAAGAATCTTCCAGATATTTTGTCCCAGGATTTGATCCTCAGGGTGGTGAGCCTTAATGGTGGTAGCAAATGTAGCAAACTTATCAGCGGATGTAGGAGAGACCCCAATAGGGACGGCGTCTGTAGGACTGTCATCCCCCGGTGTGGTACTTTTCTCCTCTAGGTTGTAGTACTATCATCCCACAGTGCCACTTTCTCTGCCTGGACACCAATAGGGATGGCGTCTGTAGGACGGTCATCTCCCTGTGCGGTACTTTTCTCCTCTGGGTTGTAGTATTATCATGCCACAGTGCCACTTTCTCTGCCTGGACCCCAATAGTGATGGCGTCTGTAAGACTGTCATCCCCCGGTGCGGTCCTTTTTCCTCTGGGTTGTAGTACTATCATCCAGCAGTGCAGCTACTTTCTTCTCTGGGTTGTAGTATTATCATACCGCGGTTCGGTCATATTCTCCTCTGGGTTGGTATCACATGATGTGTTGCCTGGATCTCATAGGGATGGCGACTGTAGAACTATCATCCCGCAGTGTGGCCACTTTCTCTGCTTGGACCCAGACAGGGATGGTGTCTGTAGGACTGTCATCGTGCGATGCGGTCATTTTCTCATCTGGGTTGTAGCACGATCATCCCACTGTGCGCCCACTTTCTCCTCTGGATTGTAGTACTATCATCCCGTGGTGCATCACATACTGTGTTGTCTGGACCCCGATAGGGATGACGTTTGGTCACTTAGTTGTGGTACTGTCCTCCTGCGGTGCGGCCACTTTCTCCTCGGCGTTTTAGTACTGTCACAGGTCTTGCTATGACACTGCTAACATTACGTGGCTTGTATATGCTCATTAAGGGAGATTTGGGAACTGGGGGTATGGACAGTTTGACAGCACTTGATCAAATTTAGCCAGGGTAACTTGTGTGCAGTAAATGAGTTTATCACAAGCTGACCACACCGACACACTGTCACTGTGCTGACCTCCCAGTCTATCTGGGGAGTTAAATTTAACAAACATCGCTGATCAGGGTTTAGGTCATGCCCAGCAAACACATTTTAAAGCATGTCCTCGTTGGCATACCGTAGTAATTTCCTAAACGCACTTGATGCCAATAAATGACACAAAACATTCAATTAAAGTGCAAAAACATAATCAGACTGGATTTATCAAGTAGTTGAGCCTTACTTTGATTATCAAAACTTCAGACAGAATATCTGGAAGATACAGTTTTCAGCCTTTCACACTTCGGGCTAAATCAATCCACACCTCCAAAGCGAACTGAAATCGACATCGGAGTGACGTTCGCGGTAAAGTAGTGGGCGTGTGTTGTAGTCATTTTGAAATGAACAAGCCCGTCAATCGAGTTGCGCCGCACAATGATAATGCTTCAAGCTTGAATTGTTTATATTTGATCATATTGTGTGTGGGTGTAGGCGTGCATGGATGTATACAAGACCAAACGGCGCAGAGTTTCAGAGCCTGGAGAAAGAATCTTCCAGATATTTTGTCCCAGGATTTGATCCTCAGGGTGGTGAGCCTTAATGGTGGTAGCAAATGTAGCAAACTTATCAGCGGATGTAGGAGAGACCCCAATAGGGACGGCGTCTGTAGGACTGTCATCCCCCGGTGTGGTACTTTTCTCCTCTAGGTTGTAGTACTATCATCCCACAGTGCCACTTTCTCTGCCTGGACACCAATAGGGATGGCGTCTGTAGGACGGTCATCTCCCTGTGCGGTACTTTTCTCCTCTGGGTTGTAGTATTATCATGCCACAGTGCCACTTTCTCTGCCTGGACCCCAATAGTGATGGCGTCTGTAAGACTGTCATCCCCCGGTGCGGTCCTTTTTCCTCTGGGTTGTAGTACTATCATCCAGCAGTGCAGCTACTTTCTTCTCTGGGTTGTAGTATTATCATACCGCGGTTCGGTCATATTCTCCTCTGGGTTGGTATCACATGATGTGTTGCCTGGATCTCATAGGGATGGCGACTGTAGAACTATCATCCCGCAGTGTGGCCACTTTCTCTGCTTGGACCCAGACAGGGATGGTGTCTGTAGGACTGTCATCGTGCGATGCGGTCATTTTCTCATCTGGGTTGTAGCACGATCATCCCACTGTGCGCCCACTTTCTCCTCTGGATTGTAGTACTATCATCCCGTGGTGCATCACATACTGTGTTGTCTGGACCCCGATAGGGATGACGTTTGGTCACTTAGTTGTGGTACTGTCCTCCTGCGGTGCGGCCACTTTCTCCTCGGCGTTTTAGTACTGTCACAGGTCTTGCTATGACACTGCTAACATTACGTGGCTTGTATATGCTCATTAAGGGAGATTTGGGAACTGGGGGTATGGACAGTTTGACAGCACTTGATCAAATTTAGCCAGGGTAACTTGTGTGCAGTAAATGAGTTTATCACAAGCTGACCACACCGACACACTGTCACTGTGCTGACCTCCCAGTCTATCTGGGGAGTTAAATTTAACAAACATCGCTGATCAGGGTTTAGGTCATGCCCAGCAAACACATTTTAAAGCATGTCCTCGTTGGCATACCGTAGTAATTTCCTAAACGCACTTGATGCCAATAAATGACACAAAACATTCAATTAAAGTGCAAAAACATAATCAGACTGGATTTATCAAGTAGTTGAGCCTTACTTTGATTATCAAAACTTCAGACAGAATATCTGGAAGATACAGTTTTCAGCCTTTCACACTTCGGGCTAAATCAATCCACACCTCCAAAGCGAACTGAAATCGACATCGGAGTGACGTTCGCGGTAAAGTAGTGGGCGTGTGTTGTAGTCATTTTGAAATGAACAAGCCCGTCAATCGAGTTGCGCCGCACAATGATAATGCTTCAAGCTTGAATTGTTTATATTTGATCATATTGTGTGTGGGTGTAGGCGCAGAGTTTCAGAGCCTGGAGAAAGAATCTTCCAGATATTTTGTCCCAGGATTTGATCCTCAGGGTGGTGAGCCTTAATGGTGGTAGCAAATGTAGCAAACTTATCAGCGGATGTAGGAGAGAGAGGAGTACTTCAGACATCCCTCCATCACAAAACCTTTGCTTCTTTACATGGCTATACAAGAGATCTGGTCGATCCCTAAAATTTGATTCACACATTGCCACTTCTAATGAAGGTGTGAACAGCAAGCATTTAATAAAGCAAGAATGGTTGATAAACTAACGGTACTGGACTGGTATACTGGTTTTCGTTTGTCCTCTTCACAACTAAATCTAAATATTATCAGTATTTTCTACAAATTACAAATAAGACAGACGTTGTGTCTAGACCGAGAAGTCTGGTATTTTTGGGTGATTTTTGTGTTGACCATTTTACAAGTTTGAAAATCTCAAGAAATGAGTCCAAACAGAGTTAATAAATACGTTCTCCAGCCATAACTTGTCATTTCCATCATAAAGATGTACATCATGTCTTTAATATTAGCGTTTAATAGAAGCGTTTTCTTTCTGCTGGGGCTTTTGTCCCAGAGATTCGTACAAGTCGTTTTTTTCCACTGGTGATCAGGGGTAAAATTCGTTCGAAAACTCAATTCAGACCTTCGAATTTGACTAAAAATTATTAGGTTTTGACAAAAACTCAATAGCCTATATTATTTTAAAGGATGAAACAATATAAAAGTAGTAGGGAAAACCCTTTTCGACTCAACTTTTCCAGGGAGGTAACTCCTGGTCCCCTTTTTCCAGGTTAAAGGTATAGGGGACGCCCCATCGCCTTTCACCTCTGGGGCGCCCAAGGTCACGTGGAGGTCAAAAGTAGTTCCGGCAACCTGTAACCTTTGTATTCTTCCGCGGTCTGGCGGTGATGCGGTCGCGGAAAAAAGCTTCTGCGAAGAAAAAGTAGTCCCCAGACTTCAAATACGCTGCATGGTCCGCTTGGGTCGTAGGAGGTATCAATGTGAAGCATTCGTTAAGGCGCATCTGATGGACTGGGTGTGGGGTTGAAATATCGTCATTCTGCGCATGCGCGGTAGACAAAGGGTATGGAAATAGACGTTTTGGGGTCTAGGGCGGCCACTAATGGGCCGATGGGGTCGAGTGATGTATCAATGTGAAGCCTGTGTGAGGGGGCATCCGACTGGGTTGATGTGGGGTCGAAATATCGTCATTCTGCGCATGCGCAATAGACAAAGGGTATGAAAATAGACGATCTGGGTGAGCCACTAATGAGCCGATGGAGTTGAGTGAGGTATCAATGTGAAGCATAGGTGAGGGGGCATCCGATTGGACTAGTGTCTCGGCCGTTGTCCACATTCTGCGCATGCGCAGACAGGGAATTCTGGGAAAAGGGTGTGGAACTAGACGTTTTAGGGTTTAGGTGAGCCCCTAATGATCCTATGGTGTCGTGAGGGAGCATCCACCTGGGCTAGTGTGTCGTTCGTTGTCCATAGTCTGCGCATGCGCAGTCTGCCGTAGTATAGAAATAGACGTGTTGGGGTTTAGGTGGGCCACAAGTGGGCCGATTGGATCGAGTGAGGTATCCATGTAAAGCATACGTGAGGGAGTCTCCAACGGGCTGGGTGTGACGTGGAACTGACGTCATTCTGCGCATGCGCAGTAGAGAAAGTGTATGGAAATAGACGTTCTGGGGCCTATGCGAGCTACTTTTGGGTCGATGGAGTCGAGTGAGGTATCCATGTGAAGCCTATGTGAGGGAGCAACCGCCTGGAGTAGTGTCTCGGCCGTTGTCCACATTCTGCGCATGCGCAGACAGGGAATTGTGGGAAACGGGTGTGGAAATAGACGTTTTTGCGGTCTAGGTGGGACACTAATGGTCCGATGGAGTCGAGTGAGGTATCAAAGTGAAGCATTCGTGAAGGGGCATCCAGTCATGGGTGGGTGCATGTAATATTAGGGGTATGACGTCACTTCCGGTTTGGGTGAATGGGGCGTGACCTTGGAACATGATAGGACATGTACCGACATGTCTGTGGGGGTTCTCCCGCCAAAATTTCGCTGACGTCTGCGCCTGCATGAGGGTCTGTGTGAATGGGGTGTGACCTGGGAACATGATAGGAATGCATGTACTGACCTGTCTGTGGGGTTTTTTCCTGGCTCGCCCCGGCCGCAGCGCGCGCGCGCGTGGGTTCTCCGGCCGCACGCGCGCGCGCGCGTCATCACCGGCAGTGCGCGGCTGAATGTCGGGTCAAAAGGTCCAAGGTCTCCCTTTCGGCAAGGTTCGGCAACAATGTTGCGGCATCGATATACAGAGCTTGAACCCAAAAAGGGGATTGTAAATTAACCTGGGAAGGATGGGCAGTTCCATTTGGACCAATCAGCGGTCGAGAAAAAGAGCCAATGAGCGATCGATAAAAAGAACCAATGGACGGGTACTAGAATTTCGCCCACGTCTGCGCCTCCGTCCGGGTACTGGTATGCTTTCGCCTACGTCCGCGCCTCCACCCGGGTACTAGAATGCTTTCGCCTACAGTGAAATCTCATGTTGAATGAAATCCTATACAAAATAACATTACACTACCGAACAATCACGGACTTTCACGAAGGGCCGTCACAGGGCGTAGTAGAAAAAAGCGCATTTCTAACCTTATTGACCTCATGGCGCAAGCGAGTATAACAAGTGCCCATGAGTCACACGGTGTATAAAACCCTACCCAACAGGTACACTATAAAGCCACCTCTCTAACCGTTCGCTTTTCATTCCCCACCATGGCAGCGAGCGGAACAGAGCTTGCGTTATTCCAACCGATGTCCCACGTCTACCTCATCGTCAATGACGATCACCTGGAGCTGGTCCAAAACGCACCGCAGAAGGTGAAGATTTTGTTATCGCTATCAGGCTGGACTCTATTGACAGGATTGTTACAGGGAAAAGAACCCGAAAGGGATTTCATGCACGTGGAAGTCGGTGTGCACATACGCACTGCTGGAGAGGATTCCCTTTTTCCCCGGTTGGAACAGAGTGGAGGTACCTATATCACACTCTGTCCACCCTTATGGATGGCACTGAAAGATGTACTCCCCGAGGTAGATGACTTACTACACCCCGAGGTGAAAGAAGGGACTGTGGCTACCCGGAGGCTTACACCTGGCTGCACCCTATTGTTGTACCCCAAACGAGTGGACCTCATCGATAGCGGACTTAGGTGTTGGTGTACATCTGAACCCAAAGCGCACGTCTCTTTGTCACCGGAAGGATGGACTACCTTGAAACGGGTGTTGTTGGGTGACCTGCACGGTGATAGCATTCACCTGTGTGACGACGTCTACATTTTCTGCGGTCCCTTTTTCGCTAGACTCCTCTGTCTGAACGACGGTGGTTTTACAATGGACCCCGATCTATGGATGGCTTTGGAACAAGTAGTCCCCATTGTCGATGAGGTACTATATCTATAGGAGCCACATAACCAATCAGAATAGTACGTATCACGGACTACACCCGTAGAGCTACATCTAGGCGCGCATGTGTGACATGGTCTATAAAACACATCCCTCTGGATCACACACCTTCATTTCTACGGTTGCAGAGCCATGACGGAGATTCAGCCCTATGCAACTCGCATTTTACAGCGTGCGACCGTGGTTAATTCACTCACGGGTTACCAAGCAGTGGTTCGGTCCATGTTTGCAGATGGCGACGACAACGAGGGGCGACGACAACGAGGGGCGACGCCAGATCCTGAAAGAGTTCACAGAAGCGGTCCTCGACAGAGTGCACACGATGGAGAGGTGTGCTATCACTCACCACTACTGGACTATGACAGCCATCCTTGATACCCGGACTATGGACCACGAGCGCTCACGCCGGACCCAGCGACGGCTCGCTGGCCTAGTAATGGTCTGTGCCCTCTTGACCCTGACGCTGTGGCACCTCACCATAAATACGAAAGACAGTCAGAGTGCGTGTCATTCACCGTTCGTCATTGGGTCAATCATGTCAACAGTCCTACGAGCCATCCTTCGCCTTACACCCCGGGTGGGGTTACACGTCTATGAAGATAAAGTCACCCTCGTGGAAGACCTTGGAGATGTTTGCTGGTCGCGCGCTGAGATCGTATCGAATACGGTTACGCTACACCGTGACGGCTGGACCAAATTTAAATGGGTGTCAAGTGGTGAGCTCGACGGACACCTCATCCACATAGACAATGCCATCTACGTATACAGTGGACCCTTCTTCCCACGCCTGGGCCGTTACCAAGACCCTACGTGTGGCTTCACCCTAGATCCCGATCTGTGGACAGCCTTCGAGAAAGTGGTGCCTATTGTGGACCAGCTGTTTACACTGGACGAGTGGTCAGCTGTTCAGTTGGAGTGGGCTCGTGCCCTGAGTGAAGCGGCGGCAGAACCCAATGAACAAATGTCTAGCAATGAACCACACGATGATGCCATTGATCATCCGACTAGACTCAGTCAGCCCAGTGACATGACCACCCGATCCTTTGATCTCACGGGGTTCTCCCTATAAATACGAGAGACAGTCAAATCTGGTACCAATCACGTACTGACCATGACGGAGCATATAATACTGGTGTATCTCAGCTTGACCCCCGAGGTTTTCCTGCACGTTTATGCAGATAAGGTCGATATCATGGAGGAGGTGGGAGACATTTGTGATGCGGACCCTACACAACCGTGCCCGGCCCACATTCGTCTGTCCCGGGAGGGCTGGACCAAATTCAAACGGGTGTGGTCTGGTGAACTGGATGACGACCTCATCCACTTGTGTCACGATGTGTACATCCGACGCGGCCCTTTCTTTGCTCAATTGGCTCGGCTAGATGGGGGTACAGTGCATTTTACCCTTCACCCTGATCTATGGTCTGCATTGGAAGATGCCGTGTTAGATGTGGATCAAGTGCTTATCAAGCGGTCATCAGACGAGTTGGACTGGTCATTTACCATGGGCACTGTGAAAGCCAACGAAGAAAATCAGAAAGAAACTCCGACCCAAGATATACCCGTTATAAATAAATGATAGAGCCAGGGTCCATCATCATTTGTCACCATGAAGCGCTGGGAGAAGGTGTTGGATAACTTATACTACAGTCCCGACAGTCCGACGGCCTATAGTGCATTGTCGGCTCTCTATCGAGCGGCCAAACCCCAGGGGATACAACGTGCCCAAGTCCGAGATTGGTTAAGAAAACAAGACACCTATACCTTACATCGATCTGTCCGTTGCCATTTTCTACGGAACCGGGTCATCGTGGGAGGAATAGATGCCCAGTGGCAAGCGGATTTGGTCGATATGAGCGCCTTTGCCAAACACAACGATGGGAATCGGTATATCTTGATGTGCATCGATATCCTATCCAAGTATGCGTGGGTGGTACCCATCCGGACGAAAACGGGGGCGAATCTCATAGCGGCGTTCAAAGACATCTTCAAGACCGGGCGCAAACCTTTGTATTTACAAACCGACGAAGGCACGGAATTCCTCAACAGACCGTTCCAACAGTTTCTGAAAGCCCAGAAGGTGTTTTCTTCCATACGTACAACGAGACCAAGGCTTCCGTGGTGGAAAGGTTCAACAGGACATTCAAAGGCCGCATGTATAAATATTTCACCTATAAGAATACAAGGCGGTACATCGATGTTCTCCCGAAACTTGTGAGTGGTTACAATCGAGCCTATCACCGGAGTATAGAGAGAGCGCCCATTACCGTGACCCAACGCAATGAAGCCCAAGTCCGGCGTGTCTTGTACGCTGGGCAATCGCAGCGAAAGACGAAGGCGGTGTACAAGGTCGGGGACCCTGTACGGATCAGTAAAGTCAAAGGTCAATTTGAGAAAAGTTACTTGCCAACTGGAGCGATGAGCACTTCCTGATTAAACGGCGCCTACCCCGACAGCAGCGAGTCTATGAACTGGAAGATCTTCAAGGGGAACCGTTGCTAGTGACGCTTTACGAGACGGAATTACAGCCTGTCGTAAAAACACAGCAAGACTACTACATGGTGGAGCAGATTTTGAAAACGGAACGTCGACGTGGCAAACTGTTTCATTGCGTCAAATGGCAAGGCTGGCCCAGTTCCTTCAATTCCTGGGTCGGTGCCAACCAGGTGAAACGACTATAAAGCCAGACACCACTGCCGTCATCCTTCATTCCACGTCCGACCACAGTGCTATGGACAAACAGCAGCTGCCTCTGAACACAGCGTCTCCCAAAACGCGCAAAGCACAAGTGGGCTTTGTGGTGATACTGCTAACCCTGCTGAGTGTGTTGTACGGAGGTGTGTTTTACGACATAGCCTATGTCAGCACGTTACTTAACCAACTGAGAACACCAGCCACCAGTGAAACCGGTCTACAGATAGCACCAGTCAACCCCGTATCGAGCCCAGTCACCACCACACCCCGTGTACAAGCCACGTCGAGCTCCACACCAAGCTCCACACCTACACCAAGTACACCCACTACGTCTGAAAACCCACCGGATTTCATCCTTCACAGTGAACAGACAACGACAACCGATGTTGTACCCACCACCATCATCACTCGCAGTGAACAGACAACGACGACCGACTTTGTACCCACCACCACCACTCCAGTTCACTCGTATCAAATTTACAAGAGCGGGTTACCACGACAGCGCATACATCTCGAACCATGGACCCTCGGTGGCAGCATCCCTTCACTTGCGTCATCGCAGGACCGACGGGTTCCGGCAAAACGCACTTCGTCAGGAAGCTCCTTCAACACGCCGACAGCATGATCACCCCACCCATTGCCCGAGTCGTGTGGTGTTACGGAGAATGGCAGGAAGCGTATGCAGCAAGGCCCCACATCACGTTCGTGGAAGGCCTACCCAACCTGGTCGATTTGGAACCCTACACCTTGGTGGTTCTGGATGATCTCATGGTGGAGACGGATGCGCGGGTCACCCAACTCTTTACCAAAAGCAGCCATCATCGACGGCTCAGCATCATCTACATTGTGCAGAATCTGTTCAGTAAAAACAAAGAACATCAGAACATCAGCTTAAATGCCCACTACCTGGTGGTCTTCAAAAACCCGCGAGATACCACTCAACTGCTGCACCTGGCGAGACAGATGTATCCCGGCCGCACACTGTTTGTGTTGGAAGCATTTAAAGATGCCACAACCCCTCAGCACGGGTATATGCTCTTCGACCTCAAGCAAGCCACCCCCGACCACCTTCGACTACGCACCGGCATCTTTCCCGGAGAGACCCACCACGTGTACATGCAAAAATAATGTAAACACATCCACAGTGGCGCCCCCAGCTGGGGTGTGTGTGTTTGATGATGGGGATAATAAAAAGAATTAATACCACAGCATGGTTGGCTTTGTCTCTGTTCTCTGAAGTAGAAAAAAAGAGCAGAGTTGTGGGTTCTAGCATTAGTTGTACATGATGTCTGCGCGAGTACGGAAGCACGCTCCGACACTCCGTGTACTGAGGACGGCCCCACCCGAGTTGGTCCGAACCATTGTATGCGGTGCGGACCCTGACCTTGTATGCTGTCTGTGCGAGATCGGGTACAACCTGTTAAAAGGCAACGTACCACTGACTCCGGCTCAGAAGACCAAGTTGGCCAAGCATAAGACAGGTCTCCAAACCCTAGTCCAGAAGCGGGTCACTCAAATACAAAAGAAAAAGGTGTTACAGAAAGGCGGCTTTCTCGGGGTCATCTTAGCACCGTTGGCCGCTTCCGTGTTGGGTCCAGTATTGGGTGGACTCTTCGGCCGACAATGAACCACACGAAAAAAATGGTCCTCGTCGAACCACAGTTCCTTCAAAACCTCCAATCGCCCTACCCTGTCCCACCTACGGTGAAGACCATAAACACCCTCGATGGAGAGATGCAACAGATCTTACAGAGACCGGGGTTAAGCGACAGTGAGAAAGTACAACGGTACAATGAGACGCTTCAACGGTACATGACGTTCATGGACCAATACAAAACCCTCTCTACCCCACCACCACCACCACCACCACGTGACACACCGCCGACCTCAGCACCGCTCCAACAGCCGCCATTACCAGGGGTACCACCCACAGCCCCACAGTGGGTGGAAGACGAAGTGCTGAAGAGTGTACCTGCATCGTTCAAGAAACAAGCTGGCCTGGTATTACAACGGATGAAACAGAATCCTAACATGACTTGGAATGATAAAGGCGAACTACTGGTACAGAATCATGTGGTCCCCAGGACCCACATGACGGATTTAGTGAATGACCTGATGCGTAAACGCAGGTCGCACACGGATCTTCGAGGATGGGAGGTCTTCGCTCAAGGCTAGAAAGACATGCATGTACCACAGGAATTGGTGGGGAACCCCCCACCGCTGGGCCTTTATGCAGCGAACCCAGCAATCGCCGAGTGGCCCACTACCTTCTTGGGAATCCGAATGGGAACCGGAGTCACCCCCCAAAACACCACCACAACGGGCACCCGCTTTTCAGACCTTTAAAAAACCATCCTTGATCAGGACACCCCACATCTCCCGAGCCGTGACACTTAGCAAGTCAACGCGACAAACATGACGCCGGACACAACCGCCCAAGGCCTGGAACACCTATTAAAACCAACATCAGCAGCAGGACAGCTCAGTCGCCATGTTTTACCTCACCCTACCCAGTAACAGTTCGCTGGATGTGTTTCCTGACAACACCTTGGCCAAGTACGTGACCCAGTTACCGCAACCGTTGCATTTACCTGGGCGCTGGGAATGTGGCGTCGTGGATATCCAATACCCTTACTCGTGGTACAACGTGCGAGCCACTGAAGTGTGGTAGGAGGTGACCTACGAAGGAAAAGACACCCGACTCACCCTCCCCGAAGGCCAATACGATACTCCCAAGGAGTTCATGGGTGGGCTGGCAAGACTGTTGCATTATAAGGCTCTACGGGAGGTCACGAATACTTCAAAACCCATCAAATCCTATCCCTTCAAGAATCACGTGAACTTCGATTACAACGCACACGACAAGGCAGAGCTTATCGTCACCGCCAACGCGAGTGTCGTACTGAGTCATATCCTACAGCAAATGCTGGGTTTCGATCTACGGACGTTCGTTGGTCCCACCGCCCACCAAGGCGAGATCCCGATAGATATGAAGTCGGGTATGTACGGACTCTACGTCTACTCGGACGTGGTGGACAACCACATCGTGGGCGATATCAACACACCTCTGTTACAGGTGGTGCCCATTAAAAAGACGTATGGAGATCAAGTCACCCACAGTTTCACTCACATGCTCTACCTACCCGTACCACAAACCGACATCAACACTATCACGGTGGATATAAGAGATGACACGGGACGACCGGTGGCATTCGAATGCGGGAAAGTGGTGCTGACACTTCATTTTCGACAAGCACGTGCTCCCCACTTTGTATAATGAAGGTGCCTTACGAGTGCGATGCACGCAGCTATATGGATTATTATGCCCAACAGGCCGGCAGTGGCCTTCCGGTCTTTAGTGGTGCACGCATGCAACGAGGAGATGGACTGGGGAACATACTCGGGAGCATCGTCAAAACGTTCCTGCCCTTGGTGACGCGTGGGGTGAAAGCAATCGGCAAACAAGCGGTACGCAGTGGACTGCAAGTGGACCGTCCCGCCCACACAGACCAGTGCCGAACAAGGATTATGGGTGGAGCATCTCCCGCTCTCCAGCATCAACGAAACAGGGCCCATCGAGTTCACCATCAGTAATGCGGATACGGCCTATGTGGATTTAGCCCATACATACTTGTATGTGAAAGCCAAGATCGTGAATGGAGATGGCTCCAGAATCGTCGACCAAGCAACGGTGGGCCCGACGAATCTCTGGCTGCACTCGATGTTTCAACAGGTGGATATATTTCTCAGCGACAAACTCATCAGTGACTCGACCAACACGTACCCCTATCAAGCCTACATCGAGACGCTGTTGTCGCATGGGCGAGAGGCTAAAAAATCTCAACTGACAGCCGCTTTATTCTACCAGGACACAGCCCAGCACATGGGCGTAGAGAACGACAATATGGGATATAACAAACGGAAGGCTTTGACCGCGAACGGCGTCTCGGTGGATCTCATAGGTCGACTGCACGCAGACATGTTCATGCAAGACCGGTACCTGTTGAACAAGATCCCCATCAAAATCCGACTGATACGGGCGCCTCCGACCTTCGCCTTGATGGCCACTAACGTAGACGGGCATGCAGCTGACTATAAGATTGTCATCCAAGACGCAGTCCTGTATGTCCGAAAAGTGAAACCGAATCCAGCCGTTCAATTGGGACACCTCAAAGCCTTGGAAACAAAACCAGCCCAGTACCCTATCCGACGTGTGCAAACCAAAGTGTTCTCTGTGTCTGCTGGAAATATGAGCGCCAACAAAAAAAACCTGTTCCTGGGGAACTACCCAAGCGATTGATCCTGGCCTGTGTGGAAAATACCAGTTTCAGCGGAGCCTACCCAGAGAACCTGTTTGACTTTAAACATTTCGGCATCAATTTTGTGGCCCTGCATGTGGATGGACAACAGGTCCCAGCCACGGCCTTAACACCGAACTTTGGGCGCGCGAATTTCATTCGAGCCTATCAGAGCCTGTTTACAGCCACCGGTCAAATCAACCAGGACGAAGGGAATATGTTCAGTCGGGAGGACTACGCGAACAGATACACGTTGTTCTGTTTCGATCTGACCCCACCTTAGAGAACGACCATCAGCTGGCCCTCGCCAAGCAAGGCAATTTACGGTTGGAAATCCACTTTGCACGAGCCCTCCGGAGCACCGTCAATGTGATCTGCTACGCCGAGTTTGACAACATCATTCAAGTGGACAAAGCGCGCAACGTCCTGTGTGACTTCTCCACCTAACATGGATACAGACCAGATAACCACTGGAGACACGTATGTTCTTTCAAGGGGTGTTCGCCCGAGATGTGTTCCCATTAGACCGTATGTATCCTGCTGCTTACGTTCTCAACACGGACCCAATGGATCGGCCCGGTGAACATTGGGTGGCCGAGTACTTGACAGAAGCGCAATCCATGAATGTCCAATTGCCGTAAATCACATCTCTGTAAGCCTTCTATAGAATGCTAATTGGCGGTCGACGTCTACTCAATCACCCGTGGTGAGGGATTTCGGAAGGCGTGAAAACTGATCAACAGGGCATATTCCAGCATAAAAATTCATCTTCGTGACTGGTTTTCCACACTTTCTCAAAATATATCGTTCCAAAGTGATTAAAGAACGTTTGGTCTATAATCCCTATATGTTGTGTGAGAATATTGTGTCATTATCATGAAGTAGCGGACAATAATTACAGATTATCATCTGAAAAGTAGATTGTTTTTGTCATGTTTGTTTACGCTCTATAGCCGACATTGTTTTACACGGCAGGTACATACAAACTTGCTAATAACTTCTCTATTTTTCATCTGATTATGTCAATTTTTGGGGAGCATAATATATACACTACAGTCCGAACGACTGTGTCTCAGTTTTTCAAAATGTTGCCTTGTTTTGAAGTTATTGGAACTTGAAATAGACATTCATTTTGTTTCAAAAAATAAACTTTACAATGCTCTCAAACTTTTTCTAAGAGTTTAAAAAAAAACTGAGACACAATCGTTTGGTTTGAAAGGTTTATTATCACCATGCAAAATCTCAGACTGTAAAATTATCGGTGGAATTAGCGATACAAAAATGACACTATTTTTTTTAAATAACTGTTTTCTAACTGCAACAAAACCGTTGAAATAAATGTAAAAATTAATTTTTTACTTTATTCGGAACGCCGGAATCGTGATCTTTCCAATCATATAAAACATATATATGTATGTGGAGTGGTTGTGATGGAATGAGACAGAATAAACGAGGGTGTCTAATATCAGGTGCTACCCTGGGCCTCGAGTCCTTAATTCTTTCCTAAGATATACTGGACGCCTTTCCCATCTGTCTCATATGCAGATACATGTACATCCAATCTGATTAAAACTCCGACTTAATAAACCGCTCTGAGTTTTAACAATGTTTAATCAGATTGATGTACATCCTCCCTGTGTCGATCAAAATCAATACAGACTGAATGTGCACGTGTGCCATGTTTGTACAGTGCAGTCAGAGGGTGTTACACGGACAGTTTAGGATGTTACAAACTCTGACGATGGGAGAATGATCTACATGAGCAAGATGAATAATGCCTTCAAGATAGATATCCCCTCAAACTGCCTTTTACTGTAGTTGAAAACCTGAAGCGAAGCAGCCTCAGGATATGATTTTATCGCAGCTAAATTAGACATTGATAGTTGAAAACTGGATGTCATGTAAATGATTCCATCTGGCAAGCTTGGGTGAAAGTCCAAGTATGAACTGTCAGAACCCCCTTGAGGTTTTAAGCAAGGGAGATCAGTCTAGTAGTGAAAGGATGTGTGTCAATTTACATGCAGTTAGGTGTACCAAGAGAAAGACATGGAAAACTTAGCAAAAATAGTCAATCAAATATGACCAGCTAACATGCCACAACATTAGGCCTGCTCGGTTCCCATGTTAGTGGGGCAGTTATTGAGCAATTTGGGGTGGAATTGTGCACTTTTAGTTACAAGTACGAAATTATGCAAACAGCTATTTTGAAAGGTGCTCTTTCATTTAAGATCGCAACACCACCTCTCCGATTTCATTCTCACAAGCCAAGTCCATTATAGTCTAGGATGTATGCCCTGCTGTTTTTTGGAACCAAAAAAAAACAACAAAAAACTTTCAGACTGACAATGCATTGATAATCGTCTTCACGAATGCAATATTTAGATGCATCAGTATTAATACTGGTCAGGACAAATATTTCATTTAACCTCATCCTCTCAAGTCAGGGTGCATGCTTCTCCCATGGGAAGTAAGCCTCTTGACACATCAAACATCTCCAGATGGACGTTACCTTGACAATCAGTTTCATGCATGAATAAATGATCTATATATCAGCAGATACTAAAACTGGAACTATATAAGCTACATGTATCTATTTGCCCTGATGCTCACAAACCACGACTTTCATTTCTAGGATTTTTGTTATTTATAGCCATTTCAGGTCGACATTACCTTAACATGGAGTGATACAGATGGGAAAATGCAATACCGGGATATATCCGCTGATACTGTCTGAGATTTCACATTTCAATTCATTCTCTTAAACCAGAGTTTGATCCCCAAGCAGAAGCCCAGACTTTTTCATGAGCTTCCAGACAGCTCATTAGGAATATCATCCAATCCGAATTTCAGACTCAACGAGGAAAATGGATTATCAAACTGATTACATATAGCCACCACTGTCACAGAAAATAACGGTAACCCATTTCAGAAATTTAGAAGTTGAGTACTTGGGAAAATGACAAAACTTATAAATGTCATGTGATCATGGTAACATTATAAGAAATTTTAATCTCCCATATTAAAACGATGTGATTCAAAGTATGATTGATCCATATTTTTTGTTTGCTGAAGTTCATTATTTCAAAACTTGTAACTCGTAAATCAATTGATCAATGAATAAGGGAGATAACTTCCAAATCTGTGATTGCTCTGCCCAAGAGGGCCCCATGATTGGCTGAATAAAGTATTTATCTATCTATCTATCTATCTATCTATCACAGAATCAGCAGTATGCCACAAAGTATGAAACTCATTGATGGTTCAGAAATCAGCAGAAAAGACAAAGTGATATATATATCTGTAGATTCGCATACGCTTCGCGTCATGATCGTGTAGGATCCAATATGTATGGTTTTAACTAATCCCACCTTGAATAATATTAATGACACAAAAGTGTAAAGTTTCTGTCAGTAATATTATTATAGTGAGATGATGTGTATATGAACAGGACTAATGGATTGTTGGGGTAACTGATAAAATGGCATTAATTCAGCTATCATTGAAATTACCTGTACATTTGTACCACTCAAATGATTGAAACTTCATAGAGAAATGATGTGAACAAAGTGAACATAAGCAGTCCCCCCTTCCCCTCCTCCTACACACAGACCATGTTTCTCTCAAGCAAAAGTTTACATCTGAAGTCTGAGACACGGATCGATGCCAAATGTGATTGCCATGAGAATCCACTGAAACACATCCTTTTGCAGATAAATATTTTAAAAAAAGAAGAAAAAAAAAAGAAGAAAAAAAAAAGAAGAAAAAAAAAAAAAAACATGATGAGATTCAAGTTCCTGTTGGACTTCGGGAAAAGTCTGCATGTGTCTAATAAATTTCTTAATCCATGTGCTTGGATTGGACACATTTTGGAGAACCAACACTTTACATCAATATGTCGACAAAAATCCTGGCAAGAGCCGGTACAGTTGCAAACCAAAACCTTCAGTCAGGTACAACTCTTCAATTTAATCACATTCCAGGGGTCCCTATTAGTACAAATGTAGTAGGAAAGTACAGGAGTTCAGCAAAATACAATTATTAAAATTCAGAAATATACATGTACCGTCAGAATTTATCAGGGAAACTCCTTGATGGAATGAGGCGAACACTCTACTAGAATGATATGAATAATCTGCTGAATCTCTGTAGGAGTAGGGTATCATTTGAGTTAATGATGTCCAACATGCAGGTTTCATTGACATTACTCATGTTAACTCTTTTCACTATCTTTTTCGCCTACAAAACTGTAAGATTTGTATCATGCAGTAATTCTTAAATCAACAAAATGTTGCAAATACAAACCATTTCTAGCCAGTATCTGTGTATATCACTCTTTATTCCATCCACAAACATATCATAAGTTTGAGTCTCTCCGACAGTGTTATAAGTGCTTAGTGGACCATGGCCCATGCTTGTGAGATTAAGGTCAAAGTGATCACTTTTCTCGACTTGATATATCACATTGCATTCACAAAAATGACTAAAGGTAAGGTCAACATGAAGGGTATCTAGCAGAACAAAGCCCTGGCTTGAGAGGATGATGTAAAACATATAACTTGTCTGGTTACTCTCTACTGATATTATATGACAATATTCTATTCATGGAGCTGCTTGTCAAGATTCGTTAATCTGAAGTTGTTTGAATTTTAAACAAGAGCCCAAGGGGCTTCAATATACGCCCGTATATCTGGAATTACATTGGTCCAAATTTCAAGGTTGTTTAATAGCCTTGATTCCAATTGGTAGCTAGCAATCCAGAGAAAGGTCTACAATTTTGTGCTTCTGAGAATGTAACATATATATATTGAGCTTATATTGAATGATAAACTAAAGTGAGCTTAACTCTTGGCAACTAGTTGACCTTGGAGCAAGAGCCGAGAGCTCACATATCCCACACTGAAATCGACATCGTTCTTAAAGTTAGACTGCGGTTCACAGTTCATTATTCGAGGAGACCAGCAATTATTTTTTCAGATATGGAAATCTGTACTTTTTTTATTAGTTAGGAGTACTTTGAACTCCAAACTCTGCATAGCAAGAGAATGTTATGCTCTATATCTTTGCATATTCATATCCCAAATCTGACGCCAGGGGGCGCTGCTAGGGGCGCTGTTATGAGTCGCTGAATGACTGGTCCCGAATAACGAACTGTGAACCGCGGTCCAACTTTATGAATGTAAATTGACAATAGTCAAGCACAAGAAAATAGTAGTTTTCCTGCAAATGGATTTCTCTCAGACGAGAAAATTTTTCATGAAGGAAGAAGTAATGAAGTAAACCTTTGTTTTTGAGTTAATATTAGAACTGTATCAGGGCGATTCCATGACAGAGAGTGAAAGTTGCTCAAATTTCAAACTGCTAGGATTGGAACATCTGTTGATTTTTTGTATCAACCAGTGCCTGAACTAAGATAAAATGAAGTTTTTGTCATTGACTGGTCCACATTCTAGAAAAAAATACCATTAAAATACCTAGCAAACTCGGACAGCCATAAAATGTGATTTTCTAGTAGGCCTCAAATTAAGATGTAAAATCTGAAGTATTCATCTCAGTTTGGTTATATCTGTTGTTAGTAACTAATAACCATGTATTCTAACATGCAAACTTGCCAAATTTGTGAAGTTGGCAAGACTATGTCATTTTCACTCAATATTCAATCCGATTATCGCAATGTAACTTACGTGACAAATTTTCATGGGTCATTTTGTCAAGAGATAATATAGGCAATAGATATAAAAAAACTCTTCCCTCAATGAAACTACCTTATGTCCACTAGGAACATCCACCTCTTAACTTGGTAAAAACAAATAGTTGAATAGAAATTTAGGCGAGTGAAGTTGTGTAACTTACGTGACATGTCACGTAAGTTACAAAAATTGTCACGTAAGTTACGTATACAAAACCATGTAAACTAGGAATAATTTTTTTGTCAAAAGCAAATCCAACTATTAAGTATTTCTAACTTTGTTACCGGCCGCTAAAAGTATACTATTAGGATATCCTAAACTGTCCTTGCAGACAAGTACAGGGTCCAGTCCCATAAATAATTCCATTGTTTTCACTGAAAATATGGTAATGAGTTTGGTAATTAATTAGAAAATAATGAACAGTTAAGTATACCAGAAATTGTTCTTCCTGTATATTTACATCGTATTATTCAATTTCTAAACATTTCTGCAAGTATTTCCTGAATAAATAGTCCAGAAACCCATCCCATGTAACTTATGTGACACACATTTGTAACTTACGTGACACTGGTTAACAATCTTTATAACCCTTGTGGTGAAATATGGCAAAGTGACTGATGGCAACTATACTCAGGTCTACTAATTCATTGTTCAAGCTATCGCTATAGGTGAGAACTTTTAAGATTCTTCCATCCAAATCAGAGAATTTTTAACATACGTCAAATGACCCAAAACTACCCTAATTCTCTGAGTAACTTACGTGACACTTTTTTAATTAAGCCCAGATGCTAATTAGTTTCACCGAAATTAATCAAAAACCCATTCAAATTATAAGAAATACTTTTATTTAAGTGATTTGTTTTGTTATTGGTGTAGTCATGGCTGTTAATTTTGTCAAATGTTACAAATACATCCCCATCGGGAATGAAAATGTAACTTACGTGACATGGAATCGCCCATTAGAAAACTGTCAACGGTCAATGATTTTCTGATTTTAGGCAACAGTGACCTTTGACCTCAATTTTGGTACCCGACACATCATCTCCACCTAGCGTATCCACTCACAAATAATTGCAACTGTGGATAGAAAACATTCACAGATATAGACCGGACACGAACACTTCAGTGATTTTCTGGTGTTTTTTAGGCCAGTGACCTTTGACCTCTGAACTCGACCTTCATTTTGGTACGTGACACATCGTCTCCCCATAGGGTATCCACTCACCAAAAATTGGAACTGTAGATAGGAAACTGTCCCAGATATAGACCGGACAAGAGAACTGGATGGAAACCTCCATCACATAATACGTCTGTCTTTCGGAGGGCGTATAAAAAGGCAAAACTAAGAAGAAAAGGACTGGTTTGAGAGGTCAAAGGGGATATTTCTTGCCAAAGGGGATATTTCTTGTCAAGGGGGATATTTTTTCTTCTCAATATTTACTGATATATATTCATGAGAATGAGTATCAGCATGATGAAAATTTGAAGGAGTCTGGATGCCAAATTGAGCGAGACATCACGTCTCAGCGAATCGAGGCCCTGGCTTGCGAGAATGAGGTGGAAGAGGCTGTATCTGGTCCTTAAATGAAAGAGCACCTTCCAAATTCCCTAAGAGCAAATTTCATGCTTGTAACAAAAAGTGAACAAATCCACCCTATAACTGCCCCACTATGTCAACCATGCCTTGTGGCCATCTGTCATGTCTGTGAGCTGGAAATTCCCACCTTGTGTTCACAACTGCAGTGCTTGAAACACATGCTATGAACAGTATAGTCACCCTGCCACACTGTCTTTAAATGCACATGTGTTGTTTTTTCCCTGCATCTGGAGGTACTACAGGTTTCTTATATTTCTTTAAGTCCTGTAGCAGTTGATCCATCAACATGTACATGTATTTTAGGAAGAAGGCTGAATAGTCACATATGTTTGATTGGTACTCATTCCTCATACAAGTTTGTGACTTACATGTACTCATTTACATGTGAAATTACTATAAATGGACCACCATTGTGCTGATTTTCACAATTCATAGGAGTGAGTGAACCTGATTTAACATCGCTTTCAACACTATTTGAGTTTGGGTCCTTTTGAATTCCTGGTCATGGTTCGAATCACAGTGAACACTGAAGGTAGAGTGTGACATTTCACCTTGAACTCGAGTGCAGGCTGACCAAGTCCTGACTGATGTATACCGTATATGCTCATGTCATATCTACAACATACTGTTGGTATGGAAGTTTATGATTTATCAGATGCTTGGAGACAGTCATTGAGCGATCCATTCTATGTTTAGTGACGAGATATCAATCAAAATGGTGCGAAGCTGACGAGTGAAGTACGCATGATGGTCACTCGTCAATCTGGCTAGGAATAATCATCCTGAGCATCATCTGATTGGGCAGGAGGCGGGGCCAACTGTTGTTGTTGTGTCTGTAACGCAGACTGCATCTGGAGCCACTGCTGCTGTTCTAGCACGGCCTGTTCTTGTCGGGCCTGGAAAATATATCAAACAGGGCACATGTTTAATAGCATGATACAATGCGAAAGTAAAGCACACGGACACCATGGGGAACAAACTATTTTTATAGTGAAACTTCATCACTCCACAGGGGTCAAAATTAACATCTGTCCACCTCTCTGACAGGTACTTTTTGCATGAGACAGGTTGAAACATGGCAGTGTGACTAACGTCACAGTACTAGGACTCCGACATGTTGAAATCCTGCTTATATTAAGATGGGCACTGCCCAAGTCAAAATCACTGTTGATTTTCATCAAAAATCACCAGACATTTTCATCCAAAGTAGGTCAGCTCAGAACTTGCTGGTAACAGTCCCCTAACGCACCTTCATGCCAAAACTCAAGGTTCTAATATCAACATTTCTTCTTACTTTGCCGATGAAAGGATTTGGATGGACTGACTCACTCATTACATCTCGCGCGGCACAATCTTTTGATATTTCTACCTCCTAACAAAGCCAGACTTTTCGGCGGGAGTAAACGCTTTGATCTTCACGGATCTGTCTGGAAATGATGCCATATAAGGATAATGTTTCCCCGATAATGTTTATACATGCTAAACGTGTTGTAATTACTTGGGCGTGATTCAACAAGCTAGCCACCTGATTGCATTGGCTAACAAATGCAGTTTCAGACTCGCAAGGGATTTATATAGGGTTGAATTCAGCTATAATATTCCATGATATTATATCTGAGTTTACTGAGATTGTTGATAAGCACTGCATTTAGAGACAGAGACAAATAAATCCTTATCAAATGGCAGACAACTTGATCTTGCAGGTAATCAAGAGAGCCTGCTTTCCAAACAGAAATTACTTCTGTATTGGAAATTCCCCATTACTGCTGCAGCACATTTGGCATAGTTACAGGGAAGATGGGAATCAAGTTCACTGTGAAAAAAAAAAAAAAAAAAAATTATTATCTGAACAATGATTGATGTTTACTTCACGGAGATTAACATCTCGCACGGCACAATCTTTTAATATTTCTACATCCTAACAAAGCCAGACTTTTTGGCGGGAGTAAACGCTTTGATCTTCACGGATCTGTCTGGGAATGATGCCATATTCGGATACGGTTTCCTGATAATGTCTATACGTGCTAAACGTGTTGTAATTACTTGGGCGTGATTTCAACAAGCTAGCCACCTGATTGGCTAACAAATGCAGTTTCAGACTCGCATGGGATATATATAGGGTTTAATTCAGATATAATATTCTGTGATATTATATCTGAGTTTACTGAGATTATTGATAAGCACTGCATTTGAATACAGAGGCAAATAAATCCTTATCAAAGGGCAGACAACTTGATCTTGCAGGTAATCAAGAGAGCCTGCTTTCCAAACAGAAATTACTTCTGTATTGGAAATTCCCCATTACTGCTGCAGCACATTTGGCATACAGGAAAGAGGGGAATCAAGTTCACCGTGAAAAAAAAAGAAGTATATTTATCTGTGTAAAACATGTAAAATGCTTAGGGCTGTTCCATTTAAAAAGATGTACCCCCCCAGGAAGGGAAACTTTGTACACCCTAACCACCAATATATGCAAATTAATGCTCCTTGCTTCCACCAAGCACAGCAAATAAATGTCCAGTACAACCTGGGAGAGAAGCATTTTTTTTTTCATCATAGCAGCCCACATTTTTTATTTGGAAGGGTAAAGGCACCCACCCATTGCGCACGCACGGCTATTGTTCAAAATGTAAGTTGACATAAACAGTCCACGTGAGTATTCATTGACAGTGTTCGAATTTAAGAAAAATTTGAACCAGTCCGCCGGACTGGTGAGCCAACAAAGTAACCAGTCCGCAAATATTTTTACTAGTCCGTTAATATTAAATGATGATGTGGAAACATTTGTCATCATGAATATTTTGTGCTGTGATGGTTGCTACTAAATAAGAAATTAATAACTGTGCATTCCTTGAATTTCTTGAGCGCGTGTGAAGATAATCACAGACGACAAACTCCGTCGGCTAGACTTTGACGGCGACTTTGACTGCACGTGTCGTCGCGAAAAACACTGCTTCAGCAAACGCCATTTCAAGTCAAAAAATCAGTAGATTTCTTTCGAAGTTGATGGAGAATATGTTTAAAATTGTCCTGGTAAACATGATCAGGTCGACTGAAGCGTATTTCATGTTGCTGATTTCTCGATTCCGGACCTGGAATTGGGAGCTTTATTTTCTGAAAAGATCGCCAACCTGCATTGCCATGCTGCATTACAGTCACACTTTACGGTATGCTGCCAATGTTCGCACCGCTTTACGGTTGTTGTTGTTGTGATAAAACGCGGCCGTGGTCGTGATTTCGTTGGAATTTGCTGAAATTTTTTTTAGACTCACACGATTTATTTAGACTCTGTCGGGTAACCGAAAACAGACATTTCGTTTTTCATTCTTTACAAATTGTGCGGAGATATCCAGAGAAATAGTTTACACAATGAACTGAGAGCTTTTTTGTTACCAGTCCGACGGACTTGTTGCACTAACATTTGATATCTTGAGTGGTCATTATTGCGTATAAGGACGTCTTAAGTGGTTTTTTCTTCTTAAGTGGATAACCTCCTAAGAATGCCTTGTGCAATTCTTTAAAGACAGTGTTTTAATGATGGATATTCTCTATAAGAAACGATTTTAAAACAGTGTTTTCTCTATAAGAAACGATTTTAAAACACTGTTTTTTTCTTGGTGTTTTTGAACTAAACATCCATCAGTGGTATTATTGTGCAACATTGCAGCCAACTTTCAACAATGTTTCGTTACAATGTTGCACAATTGTAACCACTTAAGGTTCGAATGTGGATACCACCGTTCAGTCACTCACACCAGTCCGTTTGATTTTTTACCAGTCTCGGACTGACGGACAGGTGCCAAATTCGAACTGGCCTATCGTCACACTTCCCCTTTGGATTTGACCAGGACCTCGTGACGTCCTGATGTACCGTGAAGAACGCCATTACAAGACATATTAGCAAGTGATTTCGCATTCGTTGAATACATATTGAATAAAATAATGTCTCACGTTGGAAGGTTTGGACATATTGTCCCAAGCCCTCCCACCTCAACCATTCGCCAACAGATTTACAATCCCAGTCCGCCATTTTACCCTGAATTTTCCATTAAGGTGCAGGAATGGTTATTATTGTCTCGCATGCTATTTAGCAGATCTGCTACTTCGCAAATAATTTCTAAAATCAGTGATATTTAGAAAGGGGTGTGCTACTTTGAAGATAATTTCTAGAATTACTGCTAGTTAGCACTTTGACTTGCCTGTTCCCAAATGAAATATATTGTATAATTAGCACAATTGCTAAATATTCAATATTTCTTTCTAAATTGCAGCCAGAAGAAATATTCAATATTCATGATAACTTGCAAACGCAAATTGTCGGACTGCCTCTCCCGAAAGAAAATATATTGTATAATTAGCACAAATGCTAAATATTGAATATTTCTTCTAAATTGCATCCATGATAAATATTGAATATTTCTTCTAAATCGCAGCTCCAAATTGTCCGATTGCCTCTCCTTAAAGAAAATATATTGTATAATTAGCACAAATGCTACATATTTTCAATATTGCAAGGACTGGTGATTAAGGAGGTTTAAGGCAGTCCTACCCCTTATTTGCTGGTCTGTGCAACTCCTCTGACAATAACAGGGATTATTCTATCGTTCTTCCTGGTTAAACAACGCGCATGCGCTGTTATGTAAGTTTTAAGACAGTCGCAAGTACTTTTTCATTTGTGGTCTGTGCAACTCCACTCAGACAATAACAGATTATTCTATCGTTCTTCCTGGTTAAACAACGCGCATGTGCTGGTATATAGACTGTTTAACCCTATCTGGCCTGGGCTTTTGGGGGACCTGTCGTGGCCTAGGGCGGGGCGGAATGGCCCCCCCTAATTATTTTTCTGACCCCTTGAGCTAGGGGGCTGAAACTTACCACACTATATCCTTGGGTCAAGCTCTACCACAAAATGTAAAAAAATCCAAGATGGCCGACTTGATGACGTCACAGTGACGTCATTGCTAAATATTGAATATACACTTGTCCCTCAATATAGTGCGCCGACTGGGAGACAAAACATCAACCGCACTATACGTGAACCGCGCTAAAATGAATCCTTTGTTAAATGGTCAAGTTGTCAATCTCCCGCCGCTGCGAGTTCCACAGCTCAGCGTTACAAGCGGACATAATGGAGTTGTTTATATATGAACAATAGCTTGAGTCTTGACAGGTACACAATGAACTGGTTGACGTGTGAGGACCATACAAATGGAATAGTTAACGTAGTAATAATATTTATTTATTTTACTCACAAAGTTGTTTGTTTGTTCCTTTGTTGATATCGCTCAGACATGCCAGTAAAATAGGCAGAATGTCAATCTCCCGCTGGAGGGGTCGCGAAGTCCGATAATTCACGTAAAAACTTTGAATGAACCAAAACACTTAAATGTCAGATGTTGACATTTCGAAGATCCCAGCTTGCAGTTAGTTTATTTAGCTGGATATTAATTCGGACAAACGATGTTATTCCACATTCAAATAACATGCGACGTCAATGCCGCGCACTGCTGAATGAAACACCAGGAAGAGTCGTCATAACAAAGATGGCGGCCTGACCTCGTGTCAGCTGTCAGTCCAAGGCAACAGTCACGTGGAAACTAGGCCACGTGGAAACTGGGCCATGTGTATGTTAAAGTGGGGCAACCAGTCTATAAGCGGTCTACAGCGGACAACTTTTCTTGAACAGAGAATGCTTTTCGTTTTCTTACGTTGGCTGACATTGTAAAAATACTGATTGATTTCTGATTAAATTTTTATTGTATATAAAGGTTTTTGAAGAGACATGTTAGAACATGTACCGCGATACAAAATAACGTAAAACAATAGGGGCTTATTGAGGTGCGAAATGTGGCTTGCTTTATCAGGGCCTCGCTCTGCAGGGTCAAAATGTGCGGAGTTCAAGATGCCCCTTCCTTTTCCTGCGAACAGCTGGACTCATTTTCTGTGTTCATGATCCGAGTAATTAACACAGAGATGATAATTAAACGTGTTATAAGCCTCAAGGATTCCAGCCAGGACAACAAGTTAGTCGTTTATTCAAGGCCAAGCGTTCACAGTATACAATTTATCAGCACCACGTGCGCCAGTCGCTCGTAAACAATCTTTACGGGAAATTATTTTTACAATACAATATTTTTAAAATCACCACAAACATCATTAAGCCACTCAGACATTCATTCAACTTTATTCAAAGGTAAAACTTTGCATTCATTCATTATTATTTGTGAATAAAAAGCCTTCCCATGTATTTTTTCACCAACAAGAGTGCAAATTTTTTAAATTTTTTTGTACGAGTGCTAAATAGGCAAAAAAATTGGGGGACACATTTAGTACCGTGTTAAACTGAAACGCGCGCTATAAAGGGTCGTGGTATAGTGAGGGACAAGTGTATTGTCTTTCCCAGACGCCAGCTACATATTTAAGTGCGAATCTTTCCTAATTATATGATATTATAAAGGTGCTAAATATTGAATATATTGTCTTTTCCCAGACGGCAGATAGATACTTAACTGCGAATCTCTTCTAATTATATGATATTATCAAAGTGCTCAATATTGAATATATTGTCTTTCCCACACGCCAGCTACATATTTAACTGCGAATCTTTTCTAATTATATGATA
>JAVTVY010009947.1:0-45801 GCA_036873755.1 Hanleya hanleyi | reverse complement strand
AAAATTTTTACCTACACCCACCGTGGAACTAGGGGGAGATAACTCTATTGATAGACAAGCCCTGTTAAGCCCGTCGACCTATATACCCCTCATACTCCATATAGGCATTTTCCCAGGTTTTTCGATAAAGTCCGTTTTCCGTTTTTTTTTTTTCAGGAAAAACTTTACATGCACCCACCCCATTGCCTGAATGCCTCTTCACCTAGGCTTCACTTTGATACCTCACTCGACCCCATTGGACCATTAGTAGCTCCCCTAGCTCCAACACGGCTATTTGCATACCCTTGGACCACCGCGCATGCGCAGAATGACCCTAATTCAACCCCACACCCAGGCCATCAGATGCCCCTTCATGAATGCTTCACTTTGATACCTCACTCGATCCCATTGGACCATTAGGGGCTCCCCTAGCTCCAAAAGGCTATTTTCATGCCCTTGGGCCACCGCGCATGCGCAGAAGGCCGATATGTCAACCCCACACCCAGTCCATCAGATGCCCCTTCACGAATGCTTCACTTTGATACCTCACTCAACCCCATTGGACCATTAGGGCTCCCCTAGCTCCAACACGTCTATTTCCATACCCTTGGGTCACCGCGCATGCGCAGAATGCCGATATTTCAACCCCACGCCCAGTCCATCAGATGCCCCTTCACGAATGCTTCACTTTGATACCTCACTACGACTCCATTGGCCCATTAGGGACTCCCCTAGCTCCAAAACCGCTATTTCCATACCCTTGGGCCACCGCGCATGCGCAGAATGCCGATATTTCAACCCCACACCCAGCCCATCAGATGCCCCTTCACGAATGCTTCACATCGATACCTCACTCGACCCCATTGGTCCATTAGGGGCTTCCCTAGCTCCAAAACGTCTATTTCCATACCCTTGGGCCTCCGCGCATGCGCAGAATGACGATAGTTCAACCCCGCGCCCAGCCCATCAGATGCCCCTTCACATATGCTTCACTTTGATACCTCACTCGACCCCATCGGTCCACTAGGGGCTCCCCTAGCTCCAAAAAGGCTATTTTCATACCCTTCGGCCACCGCGCATGCGCAGAAGGCCGATATGTCAACCCCACACCCAGCCCATTAGATGCCCCTTCACCTAAGCTTCACTTTGATACCTCACTCGACCCCATCGGCCCACTAGCGGTCCCTACAGATTGCCGAACACTTCCACGAAAATCCACGGGTTTGGGACTACTTTCGGTCCGCGGAGGCAGACCGCATCACCACCAGACCGCATCACCGTGGAGAAATACATGCCCCCAAGGTGACGCCCCATTCACCCAAACCGGAAGTGACGTCATACCTGCGCACAACACTCCTGCGCACACCGCCCCAATACCGCCCCAAAACCTCCCCATTTTTTTCTGCGCATGCGCAGTGAGGCGCTATTTGGATGAAAGACGCTTTGTATACTACTGGTGTCTGTACATCGAAGTAACACTGAACAGTATCTGTACATCGACGTAACTCTGATAACACCTGCTTTCAACAATTCTCCCAAATGGAACCATGGATCAATAGACAAAAAGTTAAAGTTTCCCATACATTTGAGCGACATCCGCAAGCATTTCCTACTACATCAAATGTATGGTAAATATAACGTTTTGTGTAGTGGATACAACACTGATGCACTATCAAGGTATTCCTACCAAAGCTATCGAAAACCAGATTATCCCGGAGAGTATTGAAACTAAATGTAACGATTACCATTTCATGATATAGATGAATCATTTATTTGTAAGTTTGATAAATAATTACCAGACTATAATATAATGACTAGTTGTATGACTGTGAAGTACACTAACATGATTATCTTTTCCTCTCTCTCAGATATCAATGTTGCCGTGTTCAGCGTCCCAATGGAGATCATGAAACATTTCACAGACCAAGATATGACGCCACATCTTTGTAAACTAGTGGCGTATTTCAGCTACATGGCAACCTCTTCACATCTATTCTGCGTGGTTATAATAGCCTATGATCGACATCGTGTCATCGTATACCCAACGCTCAGAAAGTTAACATCGTTGGAGGTATTACGTCATGTGATACTCGTATGGGCTATCGCCCTTGCGTATGGAATACGGTCCGTCATATTGTTTGACGTCGTTGAAGTGGCACGAACAAACGATGGTACGCTATTGATCTACAACCGATGCGGGGTACCCATCGAGTTTATGTATATACAGAGAACACTTTTTATTTTAGATTTTCTTGTGATGTATTTCTTACCTTTGATGATAACTGTTATCCTGTATGGTAATATTGCTGCATCTCTGCGGAAAACAGAAACACAACGACAAAAACAACAACAACGAGATCAACAACAGACGACAGCTTCAGTGCTTCATAAACGGAAGTACCACATCTTGAGGATGTTATTCATGGTGGTGATAGTGTTCGCCGTCTCCATGTTGCCTCTCCATACATGGAGATTTTACGTACATTGGGGCCCGGGTGGTTTCCATGGTTACTTGGTGGTGCACCAGTTCTGTGACACAATTGCTTTTATGAATGGGTGGCTGAACGTTGTTGCATATATACTATTCAACCCAAATTTAAGGCGTGCCTTGTTTCCATGTTTTCGTATGAACGGCATCGTTCATCCACATGATACAACCGTCCACTGACAATACATTTCGGCTACAGACTGCGTAGATATCACGCCTTTTAACTGTCACGTCGGTTTTAACCTGCGATTTGTAAATGGGGCTCTCAGTTAAACAGTGCCTCCACATTTTACATATTGACTTTTTGTGAATCTGATCAAGAGAATTTTGAGGACTGTATTTGAGGATTCGGGAAATAGATTTATTTCTAGAATATTGTGTCATTTGTCTATTTGATGAAGTACTCAAGACATGAAACACAGAACATTTTACTTCAGCCATCGCCACGTGCTCTCTCTCTCTCTCTCTACGAAACTAGCTCCTGCAAGGGAGCGCACTCTATTTGGTAAAATGCATTCAGTCTAGTGGTGTTACAAAGCTGGTATATCAGAGTAGCATTGAAGTAATTATCTACGGGTATCGCCAGCAATGAAATAGCTAACATGAAATGTCAATCAAAGAAGCCAACAGGCCTTTACGTTAGAAATTAAACAGAACAAGTAACATTTGAGTCCAATAGCAATGTAGCTATATACATGTTGTGAAATATGGAATTTCTTAGCCACCATACAATTACGTAAAGTTCGGCTTTTCAGTCACCAATTTTATATAGTTTGTGTGCATGCAAACTTAATATATTATGATGTGTTCCGATTTTAAGTTCTGTTTGTTTTGACAAAGCTATTTCCGAGATTCCATTTCATGACCTTTTAGGTCAGGTTTTTGTGAAACATAAACAGTTATATAACTTCAATTTATATGGGATAATATAGAGAATGGTTATGCAACTGCACTAAATTGTACTTTGTAATCCCGAATTTGATGTGCGTGTTTAGATAATGAGACATATAGCTGAGCGGGAATTACAAGCGTCTGGTCCGTCATCCATAATTCAGCCGTCGTCCATTAGAGAATATCCGCGTCCATAATCCAAAGACCTATTCCATATTCCATATAACAGTATTAGCACCAAATTCAAAAAGACAATCATAGTATACATAAACATAGGCTTGTTTCCTGCAAGAGAGAAGCGGTCAACAGTTTTCAATGATGCCGGCAAGACATTATGATGTTCCAAAAATATCAAATCCGTATCGCTGATGAGTATTCTTAATCCATAATATTCGTTGTCACAACTGTCCTAAAGATTTGACGGGTTAGCTTAACCATTTATTATGTACCCATTTGTTAGGACAGTATAAAAGAAAATGCTAGGCGTTTCCAAATTACAGTTATTTCATCTCACTGTCCTACCACTACCGGCATGATGAGTAGAGGCTACAGCTAGAGTTCACAAACTACGTGAATTGTGGTCAGCTGGACTAAAAATGCATATTGTAAAAACTATATATATCATCAGAAATCCATTGTTGTTGTCATCCATTCTCATTCTAAGTCTTCGAGAAATCTCGGAGCCGAACTGGAATCTATATATCATCTTCCGAGTCAACAGACGACCTTGCGTTATAATATCTAAGATCGTGCACAAGCCCTTGTCGTCTTAAAGACCGAAAATTCTACATTGGCGAGCGCTGCTTCAGGATAAGAAAAAAGAGTTTCCGGATACAACAAGAACATTAATGAACAACAGCATCTGAAAATTTTCCACGTTTACGTTTTCCTGCTTCTTTGGCGCTGTACCGGTGATGGTAGCCTCCCTTCCATTCGCGAGGACCTGTCCACGATCTGCTGACAGTTCCCGACGACCCGTCACGACGATTGATCACGTTGCCCTCCGTTGCTGGACCCTCCCTTTTTCCTTCTTCCTTCTTCTGCGGTCTGTGCGGTAAGCCCATGGTCCTTCGTTGTCTTGTAATTCTTTTCGTAGTACTCAAGAAAGGTCATCTTCTTCCATCTCCTCTGGTGTCACGGTGACGTCGACGCCGCGGTTGTTTGCTTTCTTCAGCCAGTTCTTAACGTCAGCTTGTGTGGACGGGCACGAACACGGCAATGATCGTCTGAACTCTTGCAAGCATTTGTGAGTAAGCCGGTTCTTTCTTCATCCTGTACATAAGGGCTGGCACATGACTATTTTTCTTGGTGTCACACCCCCCACTCTCCTCATCTTCTTGCATCGGACTCCCCTTCTATTCCTGCATTCAATGAAGTAGTCACTCGGGCGGTGACCATGTTTGTTTCCCGTGCCTCGACCATGATGACTTTTGCAATCCTCTTCAATTCCTCCTCGTGTGAGTTCTCCTTGAAATGCCGTGTGATTCTGACTGGACGGAATTCCAAACTGGTGTCCACGACTGCATGTCAAATTGACATCTCAATGATGTGATCGACCCAAACACCGTTCCTTCTTATATCAGCGACATGTTTCTCCTTTTCCTTGGTGACGTGGTAGTGTGTGCCAGAAACCTCTGGAACGAGTCCATTCCGTGGATATAGTATCTACAGGTACAGCTTGATTCGTTTCGCTTAACAGAGCCTTATAAATGGCTAGTGATTGAACATAGCTGTGTTGTGATATATTTTCTGCCTGGACTTCCCTGAACGTTCTGTCTGACGTTGTGACTTTCCCATCGATTGACAATAGTGCGCGTGGAGAACGGTTTGTAATTCACAGAAATAGGTCATGCCCTAACGAACTCTGAGACATTGTATTCTCATAACTTTCTTGTAACATCCTGGACTGAATCCTTATGACAGGTTGGTAACATGTGTTGAACAATCGTCTTATGTGTACCTTGGTAATGCCTTATATCAACTGTTGGCATCTTTCGTATATTGCGCGCGTTTTGTTTCGTTTATTATTGATAATACTGCATGCTCAGTGAAGTTGATAAATCAATGATGAAACTGGTAGATTGCCTGAAATTTGTGACTATTAAATTTAGTGATTTGCAGATTGGTAAATCAAGCCTTTAACCTTTGGATGAGAACTTTGCGATGTGGTTCCACAATGATTTTTTTTATTAGGACATTTATGGTGATCGGTTTCTATAATAGCTAGTGTAGCTGGTAAGCTAAACATTTATCGCATTTGAGCTAAATGAAACTACGGTTATCGCGTATATTGATAGGTCCTTGATACACCGAGTACATCTACGTACCGGTGATTGCAGCATGTAATGCTGGAAGGCTATGAGAGCCTTTTTGACGTCGGCTGACAAACCCTTACAATCCCCGGTTAGGTCATAGGAGCCTGGATATTGTTGGTTATTTGTTTTTACAACACATATAAGGGAAGTGGGAAGAGGTGCCGACATACTGACAGAGTCACATGACCTCACAGTATAGTCTTCCGGTTAACCGTTTCTAAAGCACATACCAAGAATCTAACGATTCGTGATACGTGTTGTATCTCGGGTACGCTTTTATTGTACCTGTTCATGTGGCAACTTGGATGATATGACCACACGGCAGAATTTCATCCAGAATTTTTATTATTATTGTTTGGATCCTCAGATATCAGTCTAAGATGTTGGCTGACAAACTTCCTTAAGTGCAGTACATATTATGTCCATGTCAACCATAACACTTCTAGCTTTCATAATGCGTAACGTAAGGTCCAAATTTTAACCCTTTAGGATGAGGTATAGGACTTAGCACTGACCATGCTAGAGGAATCTGATACTCGGTGATAACCATGGAAAATGTTTAAGACATCGCCACAGGATAATTGTGTCTGTGTTTGACTAATTTTGTGGCAACAATATTGAACAATGTGCGCTGTCATTTGAGCAGAATTACTTTGTCATAACTGATCGAGTTTCACCGCGTGACTCATAATGATATCAGTTTTTCTTGCACTGAACTGGTATGATAGTTCTGTTTCGGAATAAGTGTGTTTTTACTGGTGTGGGCTGGAAAATAGAGTCTGCTACTCTCTATTCTACAGAATTCGCATTTCTTGCAGATAGGATTCAAAAGCCTAACATTGCCATTCCCGACCTCTTGAACATTACAAGAATATTATTGTCCGTTTGAATACCACTCCTTGGCAGGCATTGCATATGACAATTAAAGTATCAGTGCGTGATATTTTGACATATATTTCTTTCACAATGGTTTCGCGATTTTTATATCTTTTGTACACGTTATAATCTGTATAGATATTGTTCTCAATTTTGTTTCGCCCGGTGATATTGAAATGCATGACCTGCCACTGGACAGTACTCTGATGACTGCTCCAGGTGACCATGTTTTTCCATCTATGTTTCCTTATTTGTAATGTTTTCGTTGTTTTGTTTTTTTTCATCATTCTTGCCAGTGGGTGTGCGTTTTCGTGCACGAAACGTACTCTCACTTGAGGTCAAGTTCTGGCGTATCGGTTGCTGCTGAATTGATCAATCATGCAGTCTCTAGCATCATTTCTTCCCCTCGTCTTATTGTTGTTTCTCTTTTGTTTATTTTGTTTCACTGTTCTGACATTTTAGTGTATTTAAATGCTGTTTTACAAGTACTTTGTTTTGTTTGGGTGAATTATTTTGGATTCGCAGCTGAGGTACTCGAAGGATTTTCCAGCAATTGTTTTGATTTTGTGTAATGTTTTGGTACATTATTTTGACTTCGCGAATGAGGTGCTTGGAATGTTTTCAGGCAATTGTTTTGGTCATACTTGACATGTGCACACTTGCGGTGTGACTGGCATGTTGTATCAGGTACCTGAAGTATTTGTGTTGAAACAATTTGGTAAATATGGAATTAGGACCTTACGCTATGAACATGGAGTATGATAATTGAATAATTGTTTACGATATTTGACTGATATTGCCGATAACGAACTCAGCTATGAATAATGACTATTCCATGAACTTTGGATATCATTTTAATGAATTATGCATTTTGTTTTTCTACTTTGAGATGAATGAACTTTCTCCAATAGTACCATCCATCTTCCATTTCTGGGGGATGTGTGAAATATTGAATTTCTTAGCCACCACACAATTACGTAAAGTTCGACTTTTCAATCACCAATTTTGTATAGTTTGTGTGCATGCAAACTTAATATATTATGATTTGTTCTGATTTTAAGTCCTGTTTGTTGTGACAAAGCTATTTCCGAGATTCCATTTCATGACCTTTTAGGTCAGATTTTTGTGAAACATAAACAGTTATATAACTTCAATTTATATGGGATAATATAGAGAATGGTTATGCAACTGCACTGAATTGTACTTTGTAATCCCGAATTTGATGTACGTGTTTAGATAATGAGAGAGATAGCTGAGGGGGAAGTCACAACTGTCTTGAAGATTTGACGGGTCAGCTTAACCATTTAGTATGTACCCATTTGTTTGGACAGTATAAAAGAAAATGCTAGGCGTTTCCAAATTACAGTTATTTCATCTTACTGTCCTACCACCACCGGCATGATGAGTAGAGGCTACCGTTAGAGTTCACAAACTACGTGAAATGTTGTAAGCTGGAATGAAAATGCATATAGTATAAACTATATATATCATCAGAAATCCGTTGTTGTCATCCATTCTAAGTCTTCGAGCAATTTCGGAGCCGAGCAGGAATCTATATATCTGGAACGGGTTATGTAGACATCATCTCCCGAGTCAACAGACGACCTTGCGTTATAATATCTAAGATCGTGCACAAGCCCTTGTCGCTTTAAGACCGACAATTCTACAAGCCGAGTTCATCGATCCTGTTGATCACGTTGATTATTATGTGTTCTTTAATCAATAAACTATTATCCATTTGATAACTGTGCTGGCTCCTTTGTATTCTGAGACAGTTCATGAATGCTCTGATTATTGTTGAGAAATTGAATCGTATACTCATTTAATTAACTTAATTGGAGCGAAATGCAAGAGGAAGGAAAAATCAACGACGTTTGCTGACTAAAAAGCAACCATATGACTCACAGAAAAACCTCCTTAGGCATCTCACATTGATCCGAGAACGTAGCCGGAGTATCTCAGCCGCGCTTTTATTGCAGCTGTTCATGTGGAGACTATGAAGTATCCACACGGCCCCTAGCACCGGCTTAAGCGGAATTAGATACACTAGCTGGGGAGCTGTGATGATAGACCAGCTCAGCTAATATTAATTAATGTCATTACTAATTTCAATTAAGCCGATGCTATGGGCCATGTGGATACCTTACAGTCTCCACATCAACAGCTGCATTACATTAACAGCGCGGCTGAGATATTATGGCTACGTCCGAGAATCCATCATATTCTCGGTCTGAATATCAGGAGCCAAGGGAAGTTTTCCTGTAGAGTTATATGGTGGGAAATAATTGGTGAATATATGAATATATATATATATATATAGATGATAAAGAGAAATAGAGGAAAGACTGGGGACCTAGTCAAGATTAGATATGGATACCAGTGGCTATGCGTCATTGGTACGAGGGAGCATGTGTAGGGCGGTGTGTGGGAAAGGGTTGCACGGCATACTCTGTATGACCAGTGCCCATTGTAATACGATGGAGTGCCCGATCAAACCAGCCAACCAACCATGGTGGCTCTTTAAGCGCCAGATGTCATTTTTTCCACCTTTTGCATATCGCTTCAAGCCTATTCTCAACACATCTATGAGTCATGCGAACATAATCAGCCCATAGGTCTTCACACACGATCGTATGCAATTATTCAGTTCTGCACCAGTAAACGAAGTCACTGTTGTATGGCTTTCTCATTACCCTGCCATTTCTGGTCACCATTACGCGATCAATGGGAAGTTGCGACAAAGTGGATCTCCTCTCATTCATGGCAATGCGTTGATACATGTGCGCTATCTGTTATCTCATGGAATGGTGTCTCTTCGGAAGATCTTGCATGTCTACGGTTTCTTCTGTATTCACCTCCATCTTCCGTTTTCACATGGTAGGATATCGAATTTACCTATTTATATTTTTTTTTCAACAGCTTGCCCGCCCATATCGTTTGACTACAACCATGTCATCTTTTAACTGTTACAGCTCTCCCACATTTCTGTTGTAATGGTAGGAATGTTTTGTTTTCCTTTGCTTTAGTGTCTTTCCTACATTCGCTATGGATTTTGGGCTACAGCAGGTAGCTTGCCGTTGGGAGTAAAGTGATACTAGTTCGGAGAAGAAATCGATGTTGGATTGGTAAACAACTCATTCCTTCTGTTGGGGTATTCCTCACATCTTACATTGCAATGTGGGGATCTCCAGGGGCGGCGGAAGCAATTTTAGATTTCCCCGACCAACGCTCACAGCACAATTAGGCGAGGGTCCAGGGGCCGCCTAGGCCCCTTAACCTCCGGGGTCCTAGATTGCAGATGCATCCGGAGCTATTTCCGGCACATAAAATACCATATTAATGCTCGATAAAATGTTGAAGATGTGAATTCAAATCAAACATTCACAAAGTGTATTTATCACTGAAAATCAGGTTCCACTTAAAGATCCCCATCATCACCGCTCACAAGAAACCCGGCGGTGTGCTCTGTTTCGAGATATTCAGAAATTACCAAATATTGTTAATCAATTTGTCGATCTATCAGGTCACAGGTTATCAACATTTTTTAGGACAAGTCGTCAGTCAGTGACTGGTGGACATGCAACATCATCAGGTCATTGAGTCGTGTCTGAGTCATTGTGGACCTGGGGTAGGTTTTCAGTCGCCTGAGAGCAGAAAATGATCGTTCGCTTGTTGCATTTGTAGCTGGCAATAAGCGAATCAGGTGTACAACGACAAAGACTTCAGAAAAGTATGTCCTCTCATCTGGCGACAAGGATATTAAGGTTGACAATATAACCTTCATCGGAACCGACGGTGTGTCCTTGAGTTTAATGACCATCGTTTCCATATGAGTATCAAGTAGATCTTTGTCCAGATCTGAATGATAATATGTCTTAACTGACCCGGGCTGCTTTGTGTAGTCTTTATACCATGACAAGCATTCATCAGTAATTCTGGGAGATTACGATATTGCTTGTAACCAGGCTGGTCAAATCTGTCCTGAATTGCATTAATAACACGATCCAGGACGTCAAAATACTGCTGCCGATGCATGTCGCGAGCGGAGTTGGCAAACTCCGGTGGGGCATCTCCTTGCTCTAGTCTAGCAGGCAGCCTACGTTTGCGAGGCAACTGGGGTTAATCTGCCACCAAGGACTGGGCGTGCGACAGAATTTTGTCGAAGAATAAACCGAAGTCGCTGTGGATATTTTCAAGTGTTTTGACAGTGAGTGCCGTAACTTCATGTCCTGCATATGCAGACAGGTTCTGATTTTGAAGGTTTCTACTCAGATTATCACTCTGTCTGAGGACGAGATGCGCAAGAGAGATTCCCCAGCAGAAGTAAAATTTTTGCATGTGAGCTCGGACACAGATGATTCGTGCCTTGAGATTCGATTCCTTGACGAAAGACAGTGAGGCATCCCAGAGCTTAAGGAGGACAGTATAATTGTCCAAGATGCTACGAAGCGAGTTTGCACGAACTGTCCAACGCGTAGGACACAGGACACGAATTCCAGGAGTGTCTGGTTCCAAATCATGTTTCAAATCGTGAAATGTAGCCTCTCGTCTAGGAGATTATTTAACTAGCTTGCATATTTCATGTGTGATCTCAAGGGAGTCATTTGTAACTTTAACCGTTTTGATTGCGTCATTGCAAGCCAGATTTAAAGCATGCCCATAACAGTGAGTGAACAATGCTCGAGGTTCCAATTGCATTATCTTAGCGGCAACGCCACTTTTCTTGCCACTCATGTTACTGCCTCCATCGTAGCATTGCTCCCCTACACTTTGTTATGGACAGGTTCATCCTAGATAAGACGTCAGTTATAACCGAGACCAAGGTGTCTGCAGCAAGGTTTTGCACCTGATACACGCCAACGAAACTTTCGTGTACGGACAGTTCTGTATCAAGCCAGCGGAAGACTAGAACAACTTGTTCGGTATTAGACTGTCCATCATGATACAGAAAAATGGTGATTTGTGGATGGAATCTATGATGTTGTTCAAAATCTGTTCAAAATGCCAGTGGTGTTTAGTACAGCAAAACAATAGAACTCGAACTCGTCCAGCATGATTGACTATACATTCAGACGCTGTGACATTGCCCCGACTCAAGCGGTCCTGGAATTATTGCTCCGACCATGGTCGGGGTGGTCGGAGCGGTTCCGCCACCCCTGAGCTCTGCCAGCTATTTGTGCCTTGGCAATAGCGCGTTTTACAATTTTGATTCCGTTTTCTGATTCGCCATTAGATTGAGGTTGTCCAGGGCAACTTGTTGCATGTGTGAAATCACACATTTGTACAGAGTCAGAAAATTCATGGAAACTAAAATGTGGTTCATTATCACTGACAACTTTCTCAGGGAGCCCATGACGAGAGAAGTGGGCTTTGAGTTTCCCAATGACCTCATTTCCAGGTTTGTCTGAAGTTTATCCACCTCGATGTAGTCAGAATAATAGTCAATGCAGACAAGTTATTGATCTTTTTTATAGCTCAAAAATGTCACGACCCATCAGAGGTATTTCTGTTGCTTAGTCTGAAAAGCGTAGCAAATTTCGCACTGTGAGAATCCTGAATCGGCCGGCCCTCCTTTAATGTCTGATCAGAAAACAGCTTCTCTGGCCCGTTGAAGAGCTCCTTGATACCCAGATGGCTAGAATGGAGTTTCCTTTCAATTACAAGCGTCAGGTCCGTCATTCATAATTCAGCCGTCGTGCATTAGAGAATATCCGCGTCCATAATCCAAAGATCTATTCCATATTCCATATAACAGTATTAGCACCAAGTTCAAAAAGACAATCATAGTATACATAAACATAGTCTTCCCTGTAAGACGATGGTATGATTAGACGATTTCCTTTGAAGCGAACATCTCGCTCAAAGGTAACTTCATCAGGGAATGGAAAGTACGGTTGTAATCGTCAGGTAAGCTGGATTTCACTTCAGGCCACCCTTACTTGACGATCACCTTTAGCGCCATCAAGGCGATGTCTGCTGCAGTAGCTATGTTGAATTGGGCTAACCACTCTTCATTCACATGTAAGTCTATAACAGAGGTAACAGCCTCAATCTCTTTCTCAGCCTCAGACGGTCAACGGACATGACTGTTTCGTGTAGAAAAGCTCGGCCTAATGTGTCAGCCATAAACATCTGTGACCCTCTCATAACTTCAAAATCAAACTTCTAGAGTAGAAGCATCATTCATTGAAGGCGTCTCAGTGCACTCAGAAGACTCTTCTTCAGTATGGACTACACTTCTACTGACATGTAAACCATAAATATTATAGATAACTTTAAAACCAAACTTCTGGATTAGAAGCATCATTCGTTAAAGGCGTATCAGTGCACTCAGAAGACTTCCTAAGTATGGACTGCGCTTCTCCCGACATGTAAACCATAAATATAGCTCTCAAACTTCCCCAGGCTAAAGACAAACGTCATCCTCAGTGCCCTCTAGCGGACGAAATGATAACTCAACCTCTTTTGATCTGGCGTGACCAGAAGACCTGAAGGTCAGAGAATACTATTAAAATTCCTTACTTATTATGTAGTAAATTTGGCCGGCACATCTCCAGAAGAACCTATTCCCAATATTTCGTTGCAACAAATGACCTACCTTGCTGGAAAGACTGATTTGTTCTGTCAAATTTATCGACAATTTGAACATATGATGAGTGGCTCGATTTCGAACCAGCCAACATGATAGACAATCGCTCGGCAGAAACTAAAAATGCCCTAAAACACCATGGGGGTACCCGACAAAAAGCTGTCACATGGTTGCTGTCTGCAGATTTTTTGTATTTTTTTCTTTGGCAAATAATGCAAATAGAATTTCGATATATCATACGAACCATTCCATCCTGGGATGAATAACAGCCAATCGGCGGACATTCTGTTTTCTGTGGTATTCAAAAGTCAGGTGGATTGAGGTCAAGATCGTGACCAACTGGAATAAAGCACCATATTTGGCACAGATGCTCATTTCGGCATAATGAATGATCTCAGAACGGGTGCCCATTTCTACAGGAGGTGGAAGGCCCTTGATTTGCATAAATTCAATATGGCCGCCATCATATATACGGTAGCCTCCTGTTGGCGACCATTTGACAACTTGAATAGCTTTTTTACAACAGATTGCTATTCTACGAGCATGACTGACTCCACAAGAAAATAATAACGATTATTGGAAACTTTATTACCCGATGATTATCCAATATGGCCGCCAGGGCGTCACCAATAATGGTATTATTGCCATACACATGGTGTGTTTGTATACATGATAATATATATCTTATATATTTATAAAGGATACATCCAGAGGTTTCTGTACATGTAGATCTGTTATGATTGGCTATTTTCTTTTCCATAGGTATCCAATAGGGCCACCAGCGCCCCATCCTCAATGCTGATTATCGGTACTAAAAACCAAATCTCTTTCGCAGGATTCAACTTCAGGTTAGCGTACATGCCACTGTTGTGAACTACATTAATTGTTGCCAGTTGGACTGTTTCCTGCCCGTTACAATTAAATTAGCGTGTTTAAATCCAGTGTGAGTGAGTGAATAGGGTTTAACGTCGCTTTCAACATTTTTTCAGCTATATCACGACGGGGAAGGGAAGGGAGGGGAGGGGGAGGGGCAGGGGTACCTACTTGTAACAGAGCAGATCTAATGCTGCCATTTTATAGTGCTGTCCCACTGAAATATCATGCCGTAGGCAGACATGACACCGCACCCAGTCACATTATACTGACACCGAGCGAACCAGTCCTTGTTCTATCCTCTTAATGCTGAGCGTAAGCGAGGGAGCAACAAGTTCCATATTTCAAGTCTTAGGTATGACCCGGCCTGGGATCGAACCCAGTGTTTAAATCCAGCGGCAAAGGGGGTACTCTTCGAAAACCGGTAAACCCAATCAGACTAAAAACGAAGCTAGGTAAATACCCTAAGGTAGATTTACTTGTTTCTGGTTTCACAAACGGTTTCGATAATGGGCACTCGGGAAACTGCTTTTACTGTCTCGTGTAATCATTCATCTGCTATGCAAAACCCTGCTGCCATAGAAACTAAATTAGACAAAGAGTTATCGAAAGGTCGAGTTCCAAACTCCTCCTTTTGACAATATGGTTTGCTTTCCATTAGACTTAGTCCATAAAAAGGAACCTAATACTTTTAAGCTGATACATGATTTATCTTACCCTGCAAAATCTGCCTTGTCTATTAACAGTACGATTCCACAGGACCTTAGACATTAGATATTGTGATTGCCTAGTTAAAAACATGGCCCATACTGCTTGATGGCAAAAACCGATTTAGAAGATGCCTTCCGCATCAAATCTATGAATGACCCCTTATTTGAGTTTACCAGGGGTGGCGAGTAGTTTTATGACCGGTGCCTCTTGATTGGATGCTCTACATGCTGTAAAATATTTGAGAGCTAATAAGTCGTTCTCTACAATGAGACCCACCTACTGGACGACTTCATGTTCGTCGGTCCAAATGGCGCTAGCCACTGTTATATAGCTCTTAACACTTTCACTTTTCTTGTGCGAGTATTTGGGTATTCCAATCACTCATGCTAAGGCCTACTACCCATCAACTACTGGACTCCAGAGCTATGCAATCATTATCGCCAGTAGACAAAATTCATAAACTGGAAAACATTATGGGTGAATTCTCGCGCCGCAAAAATGTAACTCGTGTGGAACTGCAATCTTTCCTGTAAAGTCGTGGTGCCCGGCAGGGCATTTCTTCGCTGCATGGTAGATATAACAAAAAGAGTATCACAGGCTCACCATCAAATTCGCTTGAAAAAAAAGAAGCTTGAGCCGATATTAATACATGGCTTGTATTCCTGGAGTCTTTCAATCCGATTTATCCATTTTCCTGTCTCCAAATTCGCTATCCTCTGATGCGATCAAACCCGATTAAACTGTTTTGCGATGGGTTTGGCAGATGTGTTTGGGTCTTCATGGACAGCCCAATAATGGTCGGCACATATTGCCCACTTACATATCACGGTCAAGGAGTTGTTCCACATCGTGCTTACCGTGGCAGTTTTGGGCCACAAACTGGCAAATCATGAATTTCTCTTTCTTTGTGATAATATGGCCTTGGTTGAAATAATCAATCACCAGCCTTCGAGGGATTCATTGCTGATGAAATTAGTACGTCGGTTAGTATTTGTCTGCCTTCGACATAACGTTTTGTTCAGATCAAAACATATTTCGGACGATCTAACGTTATTCCTGACAAGCTCTCGCGATTAAAATTTCAGGAAGCGCAGTTACTTACCCCTTGGCTCAACAGCTTGCTGCACCCAATATCCAGTCTGTTGCTGCCTCTTTGAAGCAGGCAGCTAGAGTTCTTCTGATGGCGTCCATTGCTGAGTTTTCCTTGAAATATACAAGCGCGCATGGAAAGTATAGAGATTTACTCAATAACACTGGTCAGTGCACTATAAGATATTCCCCATCTCATCGGCACAGTTCGATTCCTTGATAGCATTGTTGCACTTATACCAGTATGCACCCTACACAGCTTATACATTCGCGTTGGCTATCAATGTGGCTGCAGTAAACGACCCTCATTCAATTCTTGCCAAAAATGCTGCTTATAGGCATGTCAAAATTAAACAGTCAGTCGGATACCAGGCTGCCCTTAACTAAGGATATCCTCCGTAAGCTATTTGATGCTATATCCCACATGGTATCCAGTGGTTTCCATCTCATTGTTTTACGAGCAATGTCCTTGGTATAGCATTCCATGCATTCTTACGCGTCGGGGAATTGACAGTTCGTTCAGAACAAGACAGCAATAGCAATGTTTTTCAATATGACTTTGTCTCAAAGCATGACCATTATTACTCGCAACTTCAAACATAACATATCCCATAAACAAATGCATTTGTTTATATCGTCGTATATTGATAATATTAGATATTGTCAATCCCTGCTTACAGATTTCACATCCGAGGACGGACCCCCTGTTCCAATTTCCAGAAGGCACGCCTGTTACATTTGCCTATTTCTCAGCTGCTCATCTAAACCGCAATCTCCTAATCGGCCAAGACCTTTCGCTTTACAAAGGCCATAGTGTTCGCATTGGCGCCGCCACTTCATCTCCAGCAGCAAGAATCCCGAAGAAAATATTAAAAGAATGAGTACATGGAAGTCAAATGCTGTCAAGCGCTATATTAGAATTACACATTTCACTGGGTAGCTATGCATTGTATAGTCATTGTCTGCATTGTATGGTAGCCCCAACGAATTTATTGCGAAAATAAGGATGGGGTCAAACTTGACCCATTTTAGCAAGGTCAGTCAGAACCTTCTGTGCTATCGGAGTAAGTCATATCCGATTATTTTCTAATATTTACTGTATACTTTAGACGAAGAAGAAATAAAATAAAATAATTCAAAATTTCGAATAAAAAATTCGTCAAAAATTTACCATTTGTTTTGTTCTGACGTCACTGCGACGTCATTATGGCGACCAGCTCGGATTATTTTGCATTTTCTACTAGAAATTTGCCACTATTAGCGTGGAAATTTTCAGACTCGTTTTCTAAAGACTAGCGAATATATGGTGTTTTAGAAATCGTTGAGGTAAAATTGACATTTATAGGCTCAAAATGACCGCCCCCATTGGGTCACAAATTGCCTCCTGAACCTCAAATTCGGGGCACTCCTTCTGATATTGTTCTCGGTTCCTCTGACGACACGTGTGCCAAATTTTATTACGAGAAAAAAATAAAATAAAACTTCGTCAAACATTGACCCTTTTTATCTGACATCACTGTGACGTCATCATGGAGGCCAACTTGGATTATTTTGCATTTGTCGCTAGAAATTGTCCAACACAAATTAGTGCGGACATTTTCAGACTCCTGCCATAACAGATAGCGAACATATGGTATTTTAAAAATCGTTGGTTGTAAAAATTGCCATTTATAGGCTCAACATTACACCGGGCCCCTAATGGGCCACAGCTTGCCTCCTGGGCGTCGAAATCGGGGGCACCACTTCTGATATTGTTCTCGGTGCCTCTGACGGCACGTGTGCCAACTTTGATGCTTTATTCCACTCTGTCTCGATAAAGTGAAACCTGAACACACAGGCGGGTTAGACCTGAAACAACATACAGATGATAAGAATAAAACAGCGGCCTGAGCGGCAACGCACCAAGTACAGAACGTCCTGAAACAGAATAATTAACCCCAAACAAGACCAGATGCGTTACCTCCGAGATGTCACTGAACTGACGTTTGTTCAACAGAAAATCTTATCCTTCGACTTTCATGCAATGAAGGACGTAGCCGGCTATCATGTACCCCGACACATTCCAAGCACTGTTACAGGCCTAGATTCATCGACTAAATTTTGTAAGACACTAAATGAATTATTCAAGCCATGATACCCTTTGTCCAAGACTTAATGCATGACTGCATTCTATATTAATGTGTAAACATCTATTATTATAATTATTCCTAGCTGTAAGATATTTAGCCATCTGTAAAGAATCATTCTCTCCATTCACTATATTACTGTGGATTTATATTTTTTCTAAATGTAACCATGTATTTACATGAACGCTGTCGTGCGGATGAGAATATGTGAAGGTAACTCGATTTTGAACACTACAATGCGTACGTTTTATTAGGATGGAGAAAATCACGACAGGGGGGAAATCGGCCGTTTTCGAAATAAATTTGGAAGGCGAATAATTTGGGGAATTACCGTATGCACAAGTTAGTTGTATCATATTCAAACTAGGCTGAAATTGGGTGAATTCCCAGATCACTAGTCCGTCTTGGTATAGGAAATGCAGAGAAAACGCAACTGAGTTCCCCACTTGCAATTAAGATGGAGTGCTGAAAAAAGTGTCCGGACCCACACATAGTATACAATGGTATTTTCAAGGTTCAATATTATCCGAGTTGCCTGACCCAGATGATTACAGCACCCGCCTCCGTTGCCGACTCTGCAGTTTCGAATTCCGAAATGTAATGGGAATTTTCCCGTTTCACTACATAGGACACACACAACCATGTAGACATAATGCTAAATGTTGTATGTATACCGAATAACTCAAAATGCACTGTATATTCTGCATTCACTCCCCCTTTGATGACGTATCCCACTTTATCAAAACGTGTTTTAACTGTATTACCTCCGAATTGATGATGTCAATGGAATGTCCAGGCAAGTTCCAACTTTTCCCCAACATGTTCGCTAAAAAACCCCTGTTTTGTGCATTCTATACTACTGATGAATAACAAATGGGCACAATTACTATTAAAATAAAATAAAATTGTTTTAATTCTAGATGACATTTATTCACATTCAAATACACACATATAACATGTATACCACATCAAATATAATGTACAATGAGTTCAGCAATATAGTAGGATGGACTGTTGTGAAGTAAATATACAGAAGCAGTATTCATAAAGTAGTACAGCCTGGATATGTCTATTTGATCGACAGAAAAGGCCCAAGATCCCCACATCTCGGTGCTCCAGCAGGCGCTAATGTTGCTTTTGGTGGTACCAGAAGCAAATGAACTAGACTTCTGTATCCTTTACATTGGACTAACTGGGATGCTTAGACCACTGCCTCCCTGCCTAAAACACATGATGTGACGTATCAGGGATCCCACTGTCCCATAGCCAAAATATAGGGACATAATGGCCAAAATATAGGGCAAATTTTGGGATATAATGACCAAAATATAGGACAAAATCCAGAAAATAGGGCATTTCAATCACTAACAGGGAAAATTACTTGTTAATTACAATCTCCTAGGATCAGTGTTTTTATCCAAAAACAACCTGTACTCGTCACTGGGACAAGGTAGTACAGAAGAAACACAGTACAATTTACTTTGGACTCTCCCGACTCGGTCGCGTTGTTATTTTGGAGGATTTAAATAAGCCAACTATAAGCCGAAAAAGCACGAATAGTCTTGAAAATGTTGGAATAATAGGGCAAAATCGATCGAATTTGAGAAAATATCGGTAAAAATAGGGCCAGTTAGGGCCCGCATAGTTGCACTGTAAGATTGAAATGTGTCCACAAAAATCAAGTGGCCCTGCATGTGGATGGACTCAGCACCGCTCCAACAGCCGCCATTACCAGGGGTACCACCCACAGCCCCGCAGTGGGTGGAAGACGAAGTGCTGAAAAGTGTACCTGCATCGTTCAAGAAACAAGCTGGCCTGGTATTACAACGGATGAAACAGAATCCTAACATGACTTGGAATGATAAAGGCGAACTCCTGGTACAGAATCAGGTGGTCACGGGGACCCACATGACGGATTTAGTGAATGACCTGATGCGTCAACGCAGGTCGCACACGGATCCTCGAGGATGGGAGGTCTTCGCTCAAGGCTTGAAAGACATGCATGTACCACAGGAATTGGTGGAGAACCCCCCTTTATGCAGCGTGACTCACCGAGTCGTGCACCACGACAGACTCCACAACCTTGGGAAGCCGAATGGGAACCGGAGTCACCCCCCAAAACACCACCACAACGGGCACCTTCTTTTCAGGCCTTTAAAAAACCATCCTTGATCAGGACACCCCACATCTCCAGGGCCGTGACACGTAGCAAGTCACCGCGACGAACACGACGCCGGACACAACCGCCCAAGGCCTGGAACACCTATTAAAACCAACAGCAGCAGCAGGACAGCTCAGTCGCCATGTTTTACCTCACCCTACCCAGTAACAGTAACACCGTGGCCAAGTACGTCACCCAGTTACCGCAACCGTTGCATTTACCTGGACGATGGGAATGTGGCCTCGTGGATATCCAATACCCTTACTCGTGGTTCAACGTGCGAGCCAATGAAGTGTGGTACGAGGTGACCTACGAAGGCAAAAACACCTGACTCACCCTCCCCGAAGGCCAATACGATACCCCCAAGGAGTTCATGGGTGGGCTGTCAAGACTGTTGCATTATAAGGCTCTACGGGAGGTCACGAATACTTCAAAACCCATCAAATCCTTTCCCTTCAAGAATCACGTGGACTTCGATTACAACGCACACAACGACAAGGCACAGCTTATCGTCACCGCCAACGCGAGTGTCGTACTGAGTCCTATCCTACAGCAAATGCTGGGTTTCGATCTACGGACGTTCGCTGGTCCCACCGCCCACCAAGGCGAGATCCCGATGGATATGAAGTCGGGTATGTACGGACTCTACGTCTACTCGGACGTGGTGGACAACCACATCGTGGGCGATATCAACACACCTCTGTTACCAGTGGTGCCCATTAAAAAGACGTATGGAGATCAAGTCACCCACAGTTTCACCCAAATGCTCCACCTACCCGTACGACAAACCGACATCAACACGATCACGGTGGATATAAGAGATGACACGGGACGACCGGTGGCATTCGAACGAGGAAAGGTGGTGCTGACACTTCATTTTCGACAAGCACGTGCTCCCCACTTTGCATAATGAAAGTACCTTACGAGTGCGATGCACGCAGCTATATGGACTATTATGCCCAACAGGCCGGGGGTGTTCCGGTCTTTAGCGGTGCACGCATGCAACGAGGACATGGGATGGGGAACATACTTGGGAGCATCGTCAAAACGTTCCTGCCCTTGGTCACGCGTGGGGTGAAAGCAATCGGCAAGCAAGCGGTACGCAGTGGACTGCAAGTGGCCGGTGATGTCTTGGGGGGTACGGCACCCAAGGAAGCCTTGAAACGGCGGGCCAAAGAAGCGGGAGGCGTCTTAGTGGCCAAAGCACAACGCACCGTAGGGAATAAAAGAGCTGCCCCACCGAGACCACGCACCAGTCGACGACCGACCCAGCGACGACGCACATCGAAGACCCAGCGACGACGCACATCGAAGACCAAGGATATCTTTTCTTAAACATGTCCTTGATCCACGCCGAGTCCTGCCCCTCCACCAACAGTGAATTTGATTTGTGGACCGTGCCGCCCACACAGACCAGTGCCGAACAAGCATTATGGGTGGAGCATCTCCCGCTCTCCAGCATCAACGAAACAGGGCCCATCGAGTTCACCATCAGTAATGCGGATACGGCCTATGTGGATTTAGCCCATACATACTTGTATGTGAAAGCCAAGGTGGTCAATGGGGATGGCTCCAGAATCATCCAAGCTGCAACGGTGGGCCCGACGAATCTCTGGCTGCACTCGATGTTTCAACAGGTGGATATTTTTCTCAGGGACAAACTCATCAGTGACTCGACCAACACGTACCCCTATCGAGCCTACATCGAGACACCGTTGTCGTATGGCCGAGAGGCTAACAAATCTCAGCTGACAGCCGCTTTATTCTACCAGGACACACCCTAGCACATGGGTACGGTGGACAATGTGGGATATAACAAACGGAAGGCTTTCACTGCGAACGGTGCCTCGGTGGATCTCATGGGTCGACTACATGCAGACATGTTCATGCAAGACCGGTACCTCTTGAACAAGATCCCCATCAAAATCCGACTGATACGGGCGCCTCCGACCTTCGCCTTGATGGCCACTAACGTAGATGGGCATGCAGCTGACTATAAGATTGTTATCCAAGAGGCAGTCCTGTATGTCCGAAAAGTGAAACCGAATTCAGCCGTTCAATTGGGACACATGAAAGCCTTGGAAACAAAACCAGCCCAGTACCCTATCCGATGTGTACAAACCAAAGTGTTCTCTGTGCCTGCTGGGCGCCAACAAAGAAAACCTGTTCCTGGGGGAACTACCCAAGCGATTGATCCTGGCCTGTGTGGAAAATACCAGTTTCAGCGGAGCCTACCCAGAGAATCCGCTTGACTCTAAACATTTCGGCATCAATTTTGTGGCCCTGCATGTGGATGGACAAAAGGTCCCAGCCACGGCCTTAACACCGAACTTTGGGCGCAGGAATTTCATTCGAGCCTATCAGAGCCTGTTTACAGCCACCGGTCAAATCAACCAGGACGAAGGGAATATGATGAGTCGGGAGGACTACGCGAACGGATACACGTTGTTCTGTTTCGATCTGACCCCGACCTTAGAGAACGACCATCAGCTGGCCCTCGCCAAGCAAGGCAATTTACAGTTGGAAATCCACTTTGCACGAGCCCTCGGGACCACCGTCAATGTGATCTACTACGCCGAGTTTGACAACATCATTGAAGTGGACAAGGCGCGCAACGTCTTGTGTGACTTCTCCACCTAACATGGATACAGACCAGATAACCACCGTGCTGGAGAATGACCCAGGGACACGTATGGTCTTTCAAGGGGTGTTCGCCCGAGATGTGTTCCCATTAGACCGTGTGTATCCTGCTGCTTACGTCCTGAATACAGACCCGATGGATCGACCCGGTCAACACTGGGTGGCCGTGTACTTGACAGAAGAGCAGGGCGAATACTTTGATCCGTACGGCCTACCACCCCTCCATCCCGATTTAACGGACTTCATGGATCAAGGCACAGAGACGTGGTGTTGGAATACTAAAACGTTGCAAAGCCTGACCAGTAGCGTGTGCGGACAAAATTGCTTGTTTTACCTGTACCATCGATGCCGGGGAAGGACCTTATCTACCATCGTACAGATGTTTGACGAGTACCCCAAGGCCGAGGACCGCGATGTACCCGTATATGACTGGGCCGTCCATCATTTCAATGTACAAGCCCCGTTCTGGGCTTAAGTTCTTTCAATGTACACAAGCCCCCTGTTCTGGGCTTAAGTTTACAAGCCCCCTGTTCTGGGCTTCAGTTCTTTCAATGTACAAGCCCCCTGTTCTGGGCTTCAGTTTTCACGTGGTTGTTCTCACGTTGTTGTTGTTTACTGAATAAAAAAATGAGATCTCACCAAAAAACCCTGTCTTGTGTGTTTTCTATATGAGCATAATGCATGAAACTGGCTTTGAACACCGTTTTAGCCAATCAGTGGCCTAGAATGGAGCCAAAGGTAACCCATCCATGTCCAGAAAACATTACCCGGGTGTACAAGAACCCGGATGTAGGCGCGGACGTAGGCGAAAGCATCCCAGTACCCGGATGTAGGCGCAGACGTGTACCTAGTATCCGTCCATTGGTTCTTTTATCGATCGCTCATTGGCTCATTTTCTCGACCGCTGATTGGTCCAAATGGAACTGCCCAGCCTTCCCAGATTAATTTACAATCACCTTTTGGGGTTCAAGCTCTGTATATCTCGACTTGGGGTAGTTGAACTGAGTGTGCTAAAAATAGATCACCAGCTAGCGTGCTATGAAAGGAAAGCGGCCTGGTCGTTTCATCAGACACTCTGTCAACCACCAAGATGTTCACTTGCACAACTTGCCAGAAGCAGTTTACTCGTCTAGACAATTTACGTCGCCACGACACGGCCACCCACAACGACGGACTGTATACTTGTATAACCTGCGCACGGTCATTTAATCGGGAAGATGCTTTACTGCGCCATGAACGTTCAATTCATGGGCCACCCAAGCGTCCATGCGAGGATTGTGGTCGGCTTTTCAAACTGACCAGTCAGTTGCTGCGACACCAACGTTTGATTCATGCCCCGGTACCATGGCATGAGCGACAACTTCCTACTGAAGAGGAGCCGCGGAAGGTCAGACCCAGTGAAGATAAGCCCGGGGAGACGAACGCCACTGGTGATGCGATGAAGGAGAGCCCGCCTATACCCACAGTTCAGAAGAGCCTGGATATCCAGCCGGACCCCAGCGTTACGGTTTCGAGTCATACGCCTGACAACATCGAACATTTTCTGGGCGATCTCTTACAGGACAACCATCCAGTGAGTGACATCGATCGGCGCCATTGGTCCATGACACGGCACTGTTTCCAGCCTCATGGCCCTATTCAAGATATTTACAATTTCCCACTGACCAACCTCACCCGTCTACGCAGCTACGTGGAAGCCATCTTCAATGATCAAACTACGGCCTTCAACTTGAATGTCGCTTTCGGGTACATCTTACGTCACAAAAAGACGGACCAGTTACGGTATTATTATCCCGGCAATAATATCTATGTGTCTGACCAGCCGTTCACCATCATTAACCGAAGGTCACTAGAGACGATGCTGGAGATACTGGACACCGTGGATGCCTTGAGATGGGCACATCGTCAACGCCCCAACATACAATGGGTGGTAGAGAGGGTAACCAATGTCACGTTTTTCCTTACCAAGCTGACCGACCACCGCCATCGGTTGAATGCGTCACCCGCGCACTGATGAATACCATAACATGCCGCACATACTCTCTATGTCTACATGCTGATCGTTGACTTGAGCTCAGTAAACACTTGTACCTAATGTGACGGTGCGTTAAATAATAAAACATGGTGATTGATATTTCAATTTGTTTTGCTGTGAACATACTAAACATACCCAGGGCGGCTTCCCCAGCCTGGGTATGATGTAACATTGGGGATAATAAACTATATAAACATTGCTGAACTTGTTGTTATTCACGACAACCGCTATCCGATTGTATAATACAGAACATAATCCATACACTTTCTCTACTGCGCATGCGCAGAATGACGTCAGTTCCACGTCACACCCAGCCCGTGGGATACTCCCTCACGACTGCTTTACATGGATACCTCACTCGATCCCATCGGCCCAATAGGGGCCCACCTAAACCCCAACACGTCTATTTCTATAATACGGCCAGACTGCGCATGCGCAGACTATTGACAACGAACGACAGACTAGCCCAGGCGGATGCTCGCTCACGACAGCTTCAAAATAAGACCTCATACGACACCATAGGATCATTAGGGGCTCACCTAACCCCCAACAAGTCTATTTCCACACCCTTTTTCCAGAATTCCCTGTCTGCGCATGCGCAGACTATGGACAACGGCCGAGACAGTAGTCCAATCGGATGCCCCCTCACATAGGCTTCACATTGATACCTCACTCGATCCCATCGGCCCACTCGTGGCTCACCTAAACCCTAACACGTCTATTTCCACACCCTTTCCCCAGAATTCCCTGTCTGCGTATGCGCAGAATGTGGACAACGGCCGACACACTAGTCCAATCGGATGCCCCCTCACCTAGGCTTCACATGGATACCTCACTCAACTCCATCGGCTCATTAATGGCTCACCTAGATCCCAAAACGTCTATTTCCATACCCTTTGTCTATTGCGCATGCGCAGAATGACGATATTCCGACCCCACATCCACCCAGTGGGATGCCCCCTCACCTAGGCTTCAGATGGATACCTCACTCGACCCCATCGGTCCATTAGGGGCTGCCCTAGATCCCAAAACGGCTATTTCCATACCCTTGGTCTATTGCGCATGCGCAGAATGACGATATTTCAACCCCACACCCAGTCCATCAGATGCGCCTTCACGAATGCTTCACATGGATACCTCACTCGACTTCATCGACCCACTAGGGGCTCCCCTAGATCCCAACACGGCTATTTCCATACCCTTGGTCTACCGCGCATGCGCAGAATGACGATATTTCAACCTCACACCCAGTCCATCAGATGCGCCTTCACGAATGCTTCACATGGATACTTCACTCAACTCCATCGACCCACTAGTGGCCCACCTAGACCCCAAAACGTCTATTTCAATACCCTTGGTCCACCGCGCATGCGCAGAATGACGATATTTCAACCCCACACCTAGCCCATCAGATGCCCCTTCACGAATGCTTCACATGGATACCTCATACGACCCAATCGGACCATGCAGCGTATTTGAAGTCTGGGGACTACGTTTTTTCACCGCGACCGCATCACCGCCAGACCGCATTACCGCGGAGGAATACACACGCCCGATTCACCCAGACCGGAAGTGACGTCATACGGGACTGGTGGCGCCCCCTGTCTCTCCTCCACGTACCCTCCACAAAAGAGTTATCTCCCCCGGCAAAAGGGACCTCGAAAAGGGTAGACCCTACTACTGCTGTCTTCAGTGTTTTATACATCCGCACAAGTCCAGGTAATCCCTAAATCCTCGCAGAGGGTTTACCTGGACCTTTTTGATGATTCGGATTAGTTCACAATCTCGTACATTTCATAATTAGCGCGTCGGTATCTGAAGCCTGTGGTTTTCGCTTTGACACCCGATGTCGATTTCAATAGTGATTGTCTGGCCGGTGATGAAATTCAAACCAGTCAAAACTCAAACCTCGCTGCGGATTGGCCTGATGAGCTGCTTCAGCGCGCTTACTGATTGGTTCGGTTTAGTTGAAACCCCTCGAGCTATTTATATCCAGAACTGCTATCGATAACTTTAACCAAGCCAGTGTATCGATCGTAACCTATCGATTGATACAATGACTCGCGGGGATGTGTTTTATAGGTTGGATGGAGGGTGTCTTTGAATTAGCAGGAACGCAACTTGGCTGGGAGATGCTTAGTTGATTCATCGCGATATGATTGAAATAATGTTGAAAGCGACGTTAAATCTTATTCACTCCCCCACTGAAATATATTTCTGATGTTACTCCCGAGCTCTGAGGCACGGAATGCCACGTCCTGCCAGATATTCCTGATGGTGATATATTATCATAATTTTAAGATGTCGTCGATGTCACTGGTTCTATAGTTAACCCAGAATGATATTTATTCTACAGCGCAGGAAAAGTTGACAAACGCGTATTTATCTTGGTCCAAGGAATGTGAACTCCTGTATGGTTAGCAAAGGGAGAGTATCCTACATGTAGTTATTTTTGAAACAGAATCATTACATACTAATCTCCCCTGTCTTTAAGAGACCGACACTACCGTTTGGGATTGCATGATCCAGTGCGTTTTCGGTTGATGCTCGTCCGCAAAAACGCACTGCACGTATGATTATGATTTTGATTGAAATTGTAGTTTAAGGGCCGCTTCCCATTCGGATTTCGCGGCCCATCAACTCAATGTTTTATTTGAATTTCGCGGTACATTACTTTGTTTATTGAATTTCTTTTCCAGTGCTAAATGTATAAATAAATAAATAAATAAATAAATAATAAATAACAATGAGAGATTAGTAGGAGATATAAATAGAAGTAAATAAGAATCGCTATATGTACAAGTTCGTAAGTCTCTTTTTGGTTTTTGGTTAAGTTATACTGGTAAATATGAGTTCACTGTAATCGCGTGTATGATTCCTTTGTCTTGGTACCCCTTTGAACGCACAAAGCCGTCCAGAAAAAACTGGGAGAACCATGGGCGTAAGGACGCCTTGGGAACAGGGTGGGTTCTTCCAGAAATCTGTGCCTGTAACAATTGCTTGGAGTGTGTATGATTATAAAATAAACTCGAGATTATATACTTTGAACGTTTGATTACAGCCAATCAATTATGAGCTGATTAGTTGAATTTTACATAAGTGACTCCGAGATTGACAACCAATTCGATTGGTCCACTCAAGCAGAAGGTCGCTCTGTACAAAAGCTTCTGGTCCACAGCCCACTAGTGATATACTGTATTACATTGTATCGCTTTGAGAATAAGCACTATGAAAGACATTACACCACATGACCTCACTAGAAGCTTGTTACATTTAGGTCACTTACGTAAGTTCCCACTCATCAGCTCAGCACTGATTACTGTTAAAAATGATTTCTTGGATTTTTGCTTAAATGAATGAAATTTTCTTAAACTAGAAATTACAGTTTTGTCTTCTATAGAAGAAGAAATTCAAGCACCTGACAAATAAGTCTTTTCACTTAAAAACGAATGGTTTTGAGAAATCTTTGACTGTTCTTAGCAATTTTAAACTCTGCTTGGTTTTTTTTATAAATATGTAGAAATCTTTATTTGTCTTATTTAAGAAAAGTCTCAAATAAGTAAAAGTGGGTGCTCCACAAGAAATTAATTCTCACATTTTCTTGAATATTCTTACATTTTCTTAATTTCATAAGAAATAATTTCTTGTGTGGCACCCACTTTTTACTTATTTGAGACTTTTCTAAGAAAAATAAACATATCTGCAAATTACAACAAAAAAACAAGCAGAGTTTAAAATTGCTAAGAATAGCCAAAAAGTTCACAAAACTATTCCTTTTTATGTGAAAAGACTTATTTGTCAGGTGCTTGAATTTCTTCTTCTATAGATGACAAAACTTTGATTTTCACTCATTCAAGCAAAAATCAAAGAAAATACTTCTGATTAATTTTCCTTTAATGCAATTATAAGGGAAATTAATCAGATGCATTTTAGTACACTCCTTACACGATCGCTTGAAAGCGGAATCTGTGATGACGTCGGATGTTTTGTATTTTTCTTTTAATGGTCAGACAACGAACGGTGGATACACCTGGAATCCTTACTCGGCTTTTTCTGGTGATACTTCTATCATTTCCCCCTGTTGATATCAAGGAGAACGAACAATATATGCAAAAAAATTATATGAAAGAGCACCGTTGCCACAAGTTCGTCGGAAATAAATAATCAGCATTAAAATGAAAGCCGGTCTGCTCTCCCAGTTGGATATGTCGTTATATAGCGATATACGATTGGGGAGCATTGGTAGGACATTAATTTACCAAGACTGCATTTGTGTGCATTTCTCAGTCTTTCTCTTTCAGCAGACAACCATCGCGATAGCTTCACCTCTCGATGTTGATCTACGCTCTCACTTTTATTAAGTATCCGATGATTCAGATGTGATTTGTTGTCCGCCATGTCAACAAAATACTTATGCATAACAAACAGTTGAATTTGTTTCTTTATATAACACCACGATCTCGCATATCAAGGTCATCAGATGGAAAACTATGTCGCTGGAGATGGCTGCGAGATTTTCGATCCGAAATAGCAATCTGCTGGAAGCGAAACACTGAGAACTGAGACATAAAATATCTGGTGGTATGTATTCCAAGCACCCGACCAGAAGAATGACTTTGAGTAATATCAAAAATATTGTTGACCACAATATCAATACATGGCGTTGAATAGGGACTACAACATTAACCAAGTTGACATGGCTTCGTTCGTTCCTTTACTACGCCACGATGCCTCTCAATGAACTTACATGTACACTCCGGGATCACACGGCTCCGTGGGTCGTTCGGCTCTATTCCGGCAATAAAACAACCCCTCCCAGCTCTCTGTCCATTTGTTTTATCGAGTTAGGCAAAGAGTTTGATTGCCGTGAAGAGCTCATCCGTCTGTAATCAGTCTTCAAACATCAATGATCGGTTGAATTCTCCGCCATTATCTTCGTACGGCCGGTCACGTGCGCACGATACGTTGCTGATCACGTGACACGTACAAATATAATGGCGGAGTAAAGGAACGAAGCCATGTCAACTTGGCTACTACAACATATACAACACCTCAACTTGTGTTGGCCAACACCATTATTTGTGGGGATGAACTTACCTCTGGACGTTTGTTGTCACACTCCCAACGCCGAACGAAGGTGTTGGGGAACCATGCACCAATATTCTGAATCTGTACATCGGTGTATCGGTCTGCACAGTGCAAAATCAGTGATGACAGTGTCAAAAGAAGCTGGCTTCACTTCTAATTTGAGTGATTCTGTTTCAAAAGGCTCGGAAACTCACTCTTGACTCGGCACAGAGAAGCGGACTACATTTTACAACTGATGCGAATCAGTAGCGTTAAACTGGTTGGTAGTAAACTGTTGAATTGTTGAAAAACGCACATAATGCGTGAGACAGTATACAGTTCATTTACGGAATAATTGTTGTATTCTAGTATTTGCGGACATCAATGCTGGTTTGAGGTCTAGATTTTAACTTTAACGGCATTGCATTTCTTGTTTATGTCCGTGACTCTTGATTTTTTGTTGGTAATTTTTATCTTTCACTGTAAAAACCATCATGGTATGAAATGAGAAAATGTGGTACAAAAATATCTGGAATTTCCTTATTTTTTAATGTTTTTGCGTATCTCATATAAATCCATAGCCTAGTCTTTATTTAAAGGTTCATTAATAACAATTGTTGATTTACTGCTTGTCAGGGAATGCAGCAGGTGGCCAGATTTTTATTTATTTATTTATTTTTTTTTTTTTGCAATGCAAACAATTCCAATATTTGTTTCATATGCAATACAAAGATACAAATGAAATAAAATTAAGAGTATATACTTACCACTTACCAAACATGTTTAGGTTGAATACTGCTCATCAATGGAGATAATCACTCGCCTGAACTAATTTGTGCTATTATATGTGTGCTAACCACCCTCCTCAGAATAAATGAGGCGATTTCAATTTTTCCCATTGAGAAGTTTACATCTAGTTGTGCAGTAACTAGCACTAGTGAAAATGGCAACTGGTCACGAAATGCTTGGTTCCGCAAATTTGGATTCTTTGGATTCTCGCAAACTAAGCCACTAAGAATCCAACTGGATTCTCGCAAAATTTTGCGAAATTCTACCCCTGCAGTTCCTTTGTTCTGAAGTTCGACGGCAACCATGCGATGGACGTAAAGTAGAAGTCCGAGTTCAAGACATCATTCTGCTTGACAGCTGCTACATCTTACGTGAAAATCCGCTGATGATGTAAGGATTTTATAGCGTCTCTTGCAAGCGTTATATGATAATTATCTTTGAATGTTTATGATAGTTTGTGATCTCTTACCGCTGTTGGTGTTGCTACAAACACGAGGTCCAAAAAAATTAAATCTATTAAAATAAGTGAGCAAGTTACAATACAGAACATGTGTTTTTTTGTCATTCAGATGACCATTATCCAAATCACATTAGATAGCTCACCTTAGTACTACAGAAACTATTTGTTCATATCTTAATTGGTAGGGTGGTAAAAACATTCAAAAACTCAATATCAACTTGTGTTTGGGCCGTAAAAACTTGGAAAAACTCAATTTGAGCATAAAAAGAACTCAATATTTTATAGTGGGTAGTAAAAATTTGGACTTCTATGAATCCCTGTATACTCCACATGCCTTACACGATGGCTTAAATAATTTGTCTCTACATGCCCCACAAGATGGCGTAATGTGTTGGATTATGTCAGATTATACAGGAAATATACATGTAGGATTGTGTGATTCGCTGCTATGGACACTGTATATATAGTTATGTGGACTGTGGACTATTTCCAGGACTTCGATTTTGACGATTGTGTTAACAAAACTGTGTATGATGTGTACATACTGAGAACTGGGCGCATGGTGCTCATTTTTATGTGTTAATTTTTAGGTACATCTAACAGGACAGTCTTTACTGCGATATTTGGTTTTGCTTTTTGTGCTTCACAGATATGGAAGTGTCTGCATGGGTCTGCTTAACCCTACCTGGTCTGGGGGAGGGGGGTGGGCAAAATGACTCCCCTACCAAACTTTCTGCGCTATCTCCGGAACGACAAAAACGGGAGAGCTGAAACTTCGTGACTTTATAGTTTATGATATTGGGGTCATTTTGAGCCTATTTGCATAACCCCCCGAGCAGACGATCATGGATAAATTCAAGATGGCGTCCACGTGTGGTACCAGAAAAGTGATGTTCTCATATTTCTTCAAAATTTCTGTTTTTGCGCGATGAAAAGTGAGCAAACACTATTTTATTTCACATCACATTAATATTTACCAATTTATCATGCAGTTTTTGCGGAGAAATTGCATAAATAAAGAATTCGGAAAATACCCGATTAATCGACTAAAAAATGCCGTTTTTGAAAATGACGTTACTGTGACGTCATCAAAGCGGTCATTTTACATTTTCTGATAGAGCTTGACCCAAGAGTACAGTGTGGTAAGCTTCAGTCCCCTAGCTCAAGGAGTAAGAAAAATAATTAGGGGGGGGGCGCATTTCGGCCCCCAGGCCTGGACAGATCCCAAAAAGCACAGGCCAGAGAGGGTTAAATCATAGTGAAACCAATTGAGGACTGCATTCGTGAGGAAAAGTAAGTCATAAGTGCAAAACTTATGCAGCAGTGGACTTTCATTGAAGAATTGTAAATGATTTTTTGTGCATGCCATTTCATCTCTCATCAACGGATAAAGCTTCATTCGGTCATATTTTATTTTTCCACACAGATTCACTGGGTTCAACAAACCACAGTTATGAACACGGTTGAAAGAAACCAAGCTCCATGCATAAATCAAGTATCCATCTGAGGACAGCACCTACAGAACTGTAAATAAATGTTTGAAAGAAGCTGTGCCAGAAACACTTAAAGCATACATTCAAAGACAGGATTTTCTTGCAGGAAACAAGCCTATGTTTATGTATACTATGATTGTCTTTTTGAATTTGGTGCTAATACTGTTATGTGGAAAATGGAATAGGTCTTTGGATTATGGACGCGGATATTCTCTAATGGACGACGGCTGGATTATGAATGACGGACTAGACGCTTGTAATGGGGACGTCACAATGAAGAACTTGAACAAATGCAAACATGAAAGAACCAAGGCTAAACAAGCAGTAACTGTTGCTGACAGGCATTTAGAAGCTTCTTTGTTCACGGGGGCAGAGATAGACATTGTCAAAGACCTTAAGCTTATGAATGATTTGGAGAAATCATACAATGACTTTGTTGAAATAAACACTGAATTTGAAACACTTGTGTCACCAGCTGATATGGCCGAACACAGAGATGTTAACGGTGAAGGTTTGCTTGAATATGCAGAAACTGTCAATAAGACATATGAAGAAGCAACCTCTAAGTTTCTGCAAGCAAAAACAGCTGAAACAGATATAATCAATAAGAAGAAGGTAGTGCCAGTGAGATTGGCTCTTTGAGGAAACATTGGTAGAACGAACAATCTGTTAAGTCAAACTGAAGATCATCTTTGTTCACTTCAACCAGAAGAAGCCAGCCTTCAAACTGACAAAGATGAACTCGCATCATTAATGTGTACCATATAAGAAGATATGGAGAAGCTTCAATTGCTTTCGAACTTCGATGAAGTAGAAGTCGAGGAGTTTAGATACCTCCACCTGGTGTTTTTGTGCCGCTAACAACACCTTTCTCATGGACTTCACCCAAGTTTGAATTCAGTACGGGGCTTTGTGAATGCTCCAGTATTTTCAGGACTCATGGGAACTCCAGTTCACTCTGCCACAGTTGGACCATATGGAACTAGTTCATTTTCACCACAAGGACTGTACACGCCCAGACCGCCAGTGAATTCCACCTTCAGCACCTGGGAGTCTGGTCACACCTCTTCTGACTTTTTAACTGGCACTAGATATTTGAGTCAAGGGCCGCCTTTACAAGGCACTTTTAACACATCTGAATTCAGTAATGACATTAAGCTGAAGAGGATACAGCTACCAACATCTCAGGTGATAGGAAAGACTGGCCAGAGTTCAAGATTATGTGGAGAACACTAGCAGAACAATCTTGCCACAATAAAACGGCTCTTGGTCACGAACTCAAACAATCAGTTAAGGATGAAGCAAACTAGAGAATCAAGTCGGTGTACATAACCAAACCAGAAGTATATGACTTGATGTGCAGTAAGCTAGAGTCTTACAATGGCGACACAAGCGCCAGTGTGCAGGCAGCGTTATCTGGGCCGCAAAAGCTAAAGCCAGTTCAAGATGACTACGTGGCTTAGTGAAACTTACGGATGAAGTAGAAGCCACATATTGTCAACTGGGCGAACTTCATGAACTCAGTACGTAGACGTAGATCAAGTAACTATGTTGTCACCAAAGCACACCAGGTTTAAGTGGATACGTAAGTATCATGACCTTCGATCAAGTCAGAAGGTTACACCCTTTGTCTCCTTAATGGAGCTCCTTTCATCGAGTCAGAAGGTGATCCCCTTTGTCTCCTTCATGGAGTTCCTCAACAGAGAGAGAGAGAAGCCTTCATAAGATTGGCAGACGCACAGCCATTAAAGCCAAAAGAACGTTACGACTATAACAAAGGACAAGAAGGATAGAAAGTCTGTTTCAACCGATCAAGGAAACGTTAAACAGACTAATACAGCTAAAACCCAAGGCTGCTTCAAATAGTTCTATCCTTGTGCTTCTCATCCGAAAGATGGCATCAAACACATCACAGCTGACTGTACCATATTTTTAAGTCTGCCCATTGATAGAAAGGGAGGGAAATATGATGTATTAAAACAAGTCAGAACATGTTTTACCTGTTTTGGGAACCATCAAAGAGACAAGTGTCCCAAATTGAAAACCATGTCAACCGTGTGGTAACACAGAGCATCAATTTCTTCCCTGCAAGAAGAGTGATGAAAAGTCTCCAAAGACTGTTGACAAGTCTCTTGTCAAGGTTTCCAACCGTGTGAAAACACCTTCTGGGGGTAAAGTTGCAGAAGGGATACCGTTGGCTTGGTATCCTATTCAACAGGCAGTTGTTACAGGGACTGACAAAAAGGCAACGATCTTCTGTGATAGTGGATCGAATACTACATACATTACCCATAAAGCAGCAGATCGCATTCACGCAAGAAAGCTTGACAAGTACACTTTTGATGTAACCACCATGGGGAATGTAGCAAAGACCTACAATACAGGCCAGTATGAAGTCTACCTTCAAACACGGTCTGACAGAAAGGCGAACGTTATTGCCTTTGGTATGGACAATATTTCAGGATCTGTAAGCACCCTGGATACAAATGCACTAACTGTATTGTTTCCAGACTAGGGTGCAAGTGCTCTACAGCGTCACAACACCACAGTTGATATGCTAATTGGCTGTGACTATTTTGGACTTCATCCAAAACATGAAGTTGCTCAGACTGGAGAGAACTTGAGCATAATGCAAGCGGAGTTTGGAATATGCTTGCAAGGAACACATCCAGATCTTAAAGAAGAAACTGAACTTGATCTCAACCTTGCAAAGACTGTCCATGACACAAGACAAGCTGGATTATTCCGCATATCTCTTGGTGTCTCTCATCAGGAATTCACAGCTCCAACTTACTGTCCATCGAAAAGAAATGATAAACTGTGTAATCTATCTGCGATCAGTAAACAATGTGAATCCTCAGTAAATACCACAAATCCATTTACTAACACGAACTTTGATGGCAAGATCAATTCGTTCATCATGGGTGGCTCCTCAATGTGGTGGATGCAAGTGTGGAAAGTGTCCCACCGTTGGACACATATACTCTTTTAAAGAAGAGCAAGACCTTTGTGTCATACAATTACAAGCGTCTAGTCCGTCATTCATAATTTGAATGGATCGGTTTTTGAAAGCGCCTGCATATAGTCATATTCATAAGAGAACAGATACAGGTCAGCCAACAGGGGTGCACAATTAGTACCCATTGGAATACCTATATGCTGCTGATATATTGTGTTGCCAAATTTCACATACATATTTTTAATGAGAAATTCAAGCAACTCTATAAACAAAGAAACATCCCATGAATGATATATCTTGTATGTAGTAGAGCTAAAGAATGCTTTATGGCTTCCGACATTAATATATCTACGATCAGTTTTCTTGAACACAGATACTATTAATGAACTTATACGGTCAATAAGGTCCTGATGAGGGATTGTAGTATAGAGAGTCGAGAAATCCCATGTGGATACATGTCTGTACGGTATGTGACCTTTAGCATCAAGTTCTTCCGTAAGACATTTTGAGTTTTTCAATATCCACATACATTCAACGCCAGAGTTCTTAGAAATAATGGCGCAATACCTTTCCCAAAATGCTTTTACCTCCTGAAGGGCCCTCGTCAATAGGGTTGAAAGAAGTATGACGAAGACAAGAAGTGTTGGGTAACCAGCTACTCATGGCTGATTAACCCTGCGACTTTACCAGACAATTACCACGTTGCACTCAGTACATTGAGGAACACTGAGAGAACCCTCTCCAAAGATGAACCTCCAAAGATGACCCTCTATGCATCGCTGGTAGATGGTTAAGGTAGGTTAAGGAACCTTTCGAAAAAGCTCATAACAAATTTTGTAAATTAAATCTACGCGTCAACAAATATACCACAAATTTTATATGTAAAACAGAATTAGATAGACAACCCCTCTCTTTTGATATAAATACGGCTATGTTAAAACACAGAATGAGACTAGAAGATCCAACTTGTAACCCCCTGTTGTCTGATGCTTACAAATGCAGTAAGAATCTACACGAATCCGGCATGACCACATGGTTCACTTATACCACTAAACTATTTAACCAACATATTCTTCCCCAATCAGATATGATAAATAAACATGTAATCCAATCTGCCCAGGATACATTCACTCAAGCTTTGAAAAGTATAACAGATATAAACTACAAAGCTCTGAAAAATTGAAAATGTACTCTCAAACATACAGTAACAATCAAAGAAACTATCTAATAACTATACAAAATCAGAATTACCGACAGGCACTATGTAAACTTCGAGTCTCTCCACACAACTTAGAGATTGAAGCAGGACGTAAAACAGGCCGTAACAATAAAATACCCAGACTTCAGAGAACATGTAGACTCATTTCCTAATTACATGTACGAAACTAGAGCGAAAAAGACAAGAACTCTTTAAAAAAATTACCGACTTGCACCCCTCTTTTCCAAACTGGTCTGCTGTTAAAAAAGCTGAATTTATTATAAACCGGAATGCAACTATGGCATTGCTCAGAGGAAAATATTGCCATATAATGACGGTAGAGAGATCAAAAATACACGCCACCACAACCTCTGCCAGAAAGACTAGAAAGAAACCATAGGTTTTGTCTATTGGCCGTATAACTGCACTCGAAGGTACAATAAGTTTTAAGGTACATGTGTGTTTTTATCTAGCTTAATTTTATTCTGTGTACTTCCATTTTTTTAATACCATGTTGGGAAGATATTCCCCTTGGTCTTTGTATTCATACATTGATCGTAATAAATATCATATCATATCAGAAGAGAGTTGTCTCAAGAAGAACTTGAGAACTGGACAGGTGCGAAGTTCTACATTTGTCACCTTGCAGTCGTTAATCTTCGATCACATTCTACTCCAGTGACACTTGTGTTCAGCTCCAGCCAGATTTGCCATGGAGTGTCTTGGAACAAGTACCTTGCCAAAGGATCTGATTGTTACCCCAACAACCTTATTGGATTACTGTTGAGATGGAGAGAGGAGACTTCAAGAAGATGTTTAGTTCCATACACATGAAATCCCTTGAACAGCATTGTCATCGTTTTAAATGGAGAGATCTTGACCAGAACAGAGCACCAGACATTTACTTCATGGAACGGGTCAACATGGGAGATACTCCAGCCCCAGCCATCAGTACGGAAGCAATTTACAAGACTGCAGATCGATTCAAATACCAAGGATTCATACCATCATACCAAGGATTCATAAAGTACAGATCCAGTGCAGTTACACAGCCCTGCAATTAAAACCCTATAGACTGAAATTATATAACTGTTTCTCACAAATAACTGTGTACACAGATGTTTTACAATGCATGAAATGGAATATCGGAATAGCTTTGTCAAAACAAGCAGCACTGGAAATTAAAACACATCACAATGGACTGACGTTTAGAATACCAGGACAATACATGCACAATTACTGTCACAAGTATGGTGGCTGAAAAGTCGATCTTTACGTTAAAGTACGTGGTGTGGCTGGGCCGCACAAGCCGTCGGCTCCACAAATTCCGCCTACCACGCAGCTTCCTCTTCCACTGGAACTTCCACAACAGCCACTCATGTTCCTTAATCTTCCACATCCTTGAATTGTGGATATATTTCCACCAATCGTCGAAGATTTTATTGTCTATCCCGGTGCTAAGCATTTTGGCGGAAGTGAACATGTTTGAAATTTTGTTGATATTTAACGCGTATATATTTTGGCGAAAGGTCTGCGCAGTATGTAATGAATGGATGACGTTTTGAAAGTTAGGCTTACTGAACGATTCTTTTACGAACTTGATTGTATATCTACGCCATATAGAGATCAGCTATACCTGTACTGCAAAATGTAGTAATTCGAGATTTATTCGGCTTGACATGAGTTAGATGGGGCCTGTGTAGCAAATATGAGGTCCGATGGGCATTGCTTGTTAAAAGTTGGCAACATTGTTTTTACTGGTACTCTAGTAGCGGAATGAAACTTCCATGCGGCCAGTTTTCTCTGAACTCGTAACGGAAAAACTCAAGATGCTGTCACGAAGATATGAGTAGACCTATCCTTGGAGGTATTTTTGTACGTTCGATTACAAAACCTAGGTCAAACAGATATTTTTGATCGCCAAAAAGATAGCTACCAATATTTTACTGTGCCAAAGGGCATTTTCCTAGGTGCAAAACATCATAGATGAACCGAAAGTGGTTGCCATTTGTTGTTGTCCAAATGCACCTCTCTCTATTCATGGCAAGCGCCTCGGAACACATTTGAAAGTGCGAGGTGGGGCTGAACTCTATATCGGCCATGTTAAATGCTGGACTGGTGCCATCTCTGATAAGACTTATAACATTGCTGTCTCAAAAAGTGAGGGGGCTGAAGCCCCCCAAAAGAGGCTTGGTGGGGTTAGCCAATTAAGGAAATTTGTACGCCACCACACTTACCGTATTGCCCCACTAATTAATGGAATTAGCAAATGTTTTGAAGGATGGGATGGACGGAGTACAGCAGAGAGGATTGTGTGGGTGATATATTGTCGTCATGGGTAAATAAACGGGAGAGAGAGATTATTCCAGTTCACAAATAGTTAGATCTGTGCGATATGATGCATCATAACTGGATACTGACGTCCTCAGTATAGGAAAGGTAACCCACTACATGGTCACTATTATCCTGGACGAAGTTTAGATTAGGGCAATTCCGGGTAAATGCAATGTCGCACCTGGTTGTTTTGTACAGACAGCGTAGACTATCATTACATCGAAGATATTTATCCTCGTCGAAGATGCATGTTGCGTCCGAAATGAAAGATTAGAAGCCAAATAGCAAAGAGGACGTGGGCATATAAATATATCGATGTATGAGCGCATCAATAGTTCCTGGATACCATATTCCGCCAATGATTAAATAGTCTTGGTAACGGCATCCGCAACGTATGTTCGTTGTCGATTTTCGGTCTGGAGTTCTCGAAAGTGGGCTGCAGACTCCATACAAATTTGAAAATAAATTTTCATATTTCTAATTAAAATTACCTTCACCGACCTTTACTATAATGCGACTACACGACATCCTTTGTAACATCCATATGACACAACATTCCCTGTGCTCCCCAGTGCCTATGCGCATATACTCAGAATCAATTCTCGTATGACCCCGTGAATTTCTTCATTTCATATTCTCATGCAGTGTGAATAGCTTAATAGGGTGGAGGCTGGCAGGGGCGGGTTATCACGGTCTGTGGAAATAAGTTGAAGCTTAGAAATATGGAAACTGATTTTTCATTTTTTCCCCCAAATTTCTTAAGCTGATAAAGTTGCCTTCATAGACCTTTGTCAGATATCATAGCAGGACGGCGAAAAAGCCAGTGGTCAGAGAGACGAATAATCTGACATTGGCAGCGGAGAAAACAGGAGTCGGCAAGATGATCGATCACCATAAATACGTGAAAATTTGAGATATGGTACACGGAAGTACCACCTGACCTGGATAACTGAGTCACGTGAGCAAGCTGATAGATGTACTAGATAAACAACTTTTTATTTTAAATGGGAGAAAGAGGAATGTACTTACCATTTAAAAAATTCTAAACACTAAGTGGTCCAGCGCTTGATGATGGACGGATCGGTGATAGCCTGAGTGTCCACCTGAGGCCCCAGCGTATTAAGATCATGTCTTGTCAACGTCATATTCTGGAGGTAATGTCTGACAAAATGTTACTCCTCCAAGCTCATTCACAGAGCGATGTGGTGTCACTCACAGATTAATTGGACGAGATTGACCAGGACGACGTCAGCGCCCTTACCACGTGAGCCGATGCCTTGGAAAGCGTTACTGCGTCCAACGGTGACGGTATATCCGTGTACGCTAAACATATAGTTTTAGACAACCAGCAATGATCGTATTTTAGATACTTCCTGCTTCGATATAAAGCCGAAAGAATAAATCGACGCTCCGTTCTTCGCTCATCGACACGTGCTAGATAGCATAAAAGAACTCTTAAAGGTCACATAACTCTGTCGTTGTTCAAATCCTCTGACAGGATGTCAGACAACGGAATCAACTGTAGTCTACACGCGGAAAACACGCGGTGGGGGCGTGGCTTTATTTCACTTCACCATTAATATTGTTTGATTACCCAGATTGACATTTCGCATGCCGTGAAGCTGTATGGCTCGTATTTTTCTTGTATTTCTTGTATTTATTTTAATAAGGTACAGTGTCTACAAGAAAGTGGTAAACTTTCTCACATAAATCTTATCATATTTAGTCTTGCAATATTTACCATACATGATATCTGGGTTAAATTTGTCATATTAAGCATTATTAAACATGCCCTGTAACCCCTGACCACGTGGCATTGTAAGGCATATTGTGTAAAAACGTGGTTAACTGTTTAATAAATGCCCAGTGGTTCGTCCAGGGCTTAACTGACAAAAAAAAAAAAAAAAAAAAAAGGATGTCAGACAACGCCTGAGATGAGAAACTTCCGAGGTAGCCATTAATACAGCGATTGATTATTGGCTAAATTGGAGCGATATACAAGAGGCGGGAAAAATTGACGACGTCCGGCGACTAAAAAGCAACCATATTACTCTACAGGATTGAATTCGTCGACATCCAACATTCAGACCCGAGAATACGGAGGAATCTCGCACGTAGCCTTAGTATCTCAGCCGCGCTTTTATTGCAGCTGTTCATGTGGAGATTATGAATTAACCACACGGCCCCAAGCACCGGCTTAAGCGAAATTATATACGCTAGCTCGGTAGCTGTGATGACAGACCAGCTCAAACAACTCATCTGTTGTTAATGGATGAGAATCATGGACGTCTGATGGAGTAAACGCCATAACATGGGGAAACCTGGTAAATACAAGAATACCTAGGAAAAATAACCAGTAAAATCCGACGTCGTACGGCCTAAATTTCCCACCGAAACAACAAAACCTACATATATTTGTCGACTGACATGTACATAGGCTCAGCGTCTACGCCGCAACACCCAATAGATCGTGAAGAGGGTGACCAATGCCACGTTTTTCATCACCAAGATGACCGACCACCCCATCGGCTGAACGTATTCACCCATGCACTGATGGATACCGTAACATGCCTTCGATGCTCCATATGCTAAAGTTGTTGATGCTGATCGTTAAAGTCAGCTCTGTAAACACTTGTGCCTAATATTAGTGCTAGAAATTAATAAAATCATAGTGTCTGATATTTCAATTTTTTACTATGAATAAAATATCAAATGGAAAAGATTGGACAAGAGCAGCCAACAATGCGTCTGATATACGGACAAGAGCATACGAGAAATGTAAACAAACCCATAGTGGCTTCCCAGCCTGCAGGGTGTGTTGCGATGGAGGGGATAATAAAATGTATAATACACAATATGCTTGTTGATATCTCATGATTGTGTTTACATTGAATGTGTCTGAGCATATTGTCGCCATGACAGAAGGTTTTCTGACAGAACTTACAGGTACTCGATGGTGACTGGTCACACACATACACCCACACACACGCTTCCTGTACCCGGTATCCTACAGGGGAGGTAACACCCGATCGAACCAAACATGGTCCCAAACGCGCTCCTGAGCACCTCCGAAACTGACGCTACTCCATCAGTGTTTCAATATGACACCCTCCACGACACAGTACGCCCACTGTTGGCTCATCTCGACCCCAAAACGTCCACCTAAGTGCCGTATTCCCACAATTCCCGAGCCATAGCCCTGCTGTCACTGCAGACCCATGGATAAGCACGCGCATAGTAGAAACGAACAGGCACGTCTAGGCCATAAACCACGTCCCTCTGGACCCCACACCCCCATTCCTACTGTTGTACGGTACAGCCATGACGGAGACCCATCCATATGCGACTCATATTTTACAGCATGCGACCGTGGTTAATTCACTCACGGGTTACCCAGCAGTGGTTCGGTTCATGTTTGCAGATGGCGACGACAACGAGGGGCGACACAAGATCCTGGAAGAGTTCGCAGAAGAGGTCCTCGACAGGGTCGACTCGATCACCCACCACTACTGGACTATGACAGTCATCTTTGATGCCCGGGCTATGGACCACGAGCGCTCACGCCGGAACCAGCGACAGTTCGTTTGTCTTTGCCCTATTGACCCTGGCGCTTTGGCAATGACAGTTTTGTCTTACATCAACAGAAAAAAGGGCTCATTTTCAGAGCCTCCATGTCTTCCTAAGCACACTCTTGTTTTCTCACACACACACGCGCGCGCACCCGAACACACACGCACACACGCATACACATACACACCTATATCCATGGGTGTAGTTATATCTCTATTCTAATTGGCTAGAGAAAACAACAACAACAACAACAACAATTATGATTACAAGGATTACAGGTCCATAAAGTCTCAACATGTTTTATTCCGTGATGTGAATGGATTGATACATACACCTTGTCGATGGGCTAGTATTATATAATAGCATAGTGCAATCTTTCGCAAAAGGTAAAAAATGTTTTGTTAGGGCGTCAAAGCGTTAAGATAGAGTGTTATGGCGATACGATAAGACCCTGTATCTTTCGATAGGCCACGATCCGCTTGGGACCGATATTAGCCCATCTAGACCTGGTTGATAGGCGTTTTCCATATTTCACGGCTAAAGTGCATGTTTCCGGATTTTTTATGGGGAAAGTTTTACATGCACCCAGCCATGACTTGATCGGCCTCAAACAGCGCTTCACATCGATACCCAACTCGACCCAGTACGCTCACTCTTGGCCAACCTCGACATTCCAGTGCCATTTTCCCATCATTCCCTACCTGTGCATGACAACCATAGCCCTACTTTCACTATACACCAGTCCAGTCGGACTCCCTCCGACGAGTGCTTCAAACCGGTACCACATACGACCCATTCGAACCAATACTTGTCCACCTCGATCCCAAAACGTCCATCTTAATGCCCTTTTCCCACAATTTTCTGTCTGCAAATGCAAACCATAGCCTTATTTTCACGACCCACCAATCCAGTTGGATGGTCCCTCACGAGTGCTTCACTTTGATACCTCCCTCGACCTAATCCCTCGACCTAATCGAACGGATATTGGTCCACCACGACCGCAAAACGTCCACCTCAGGCCTGCCTATTTACTACGCATGCGTCATCAGAACTTTTCAGCAAAAGTCACCCCATGGTCTTCACACCCTTTCCATCCTGTTCTACTACTGCTACACCCCATACCGAAAATGTCCCTTCGTGGGTTGCTTATTAGATTTAACATTGAAGTGACTGGGGTCGTATTTAGTGGCAGATATCTCTTGCTGGGCCGTCACGTTACCGGAAATGACCTTTGACCCGGTAGTGACCTTCGACCCGGAAGTAACCTTTGACCCGGAAGTGACGTCACCCGTGACGTTAGCTCTACGTGATCAACGTGACGTCATCAGCCTCAGCCTCAATGTGCGGTAATTTCACCTCTTCCTGCTACTGATGTGCATATAGATCCTCATTATCAACCATGGAAACAGTTAAATCATAGTAATTACTAAAGAAGTCAGTAAGAAAATCAATTCTCGCCGAGCAATTCTTATCAACATATCCTGCGTCTTTGCGATTGCTGTGTAAGGATACAGCCACGCCTGTTAACATTCGCCACTAGTCTTCGCTCGGAGAAACTATTGACTTGGATATCGACCGGCGATAATGTGCGATGAATTATTGAAAAGAACGCCATCATCTGATCACTTATTACATAATATTTTTTTTTTACAACACAACAAGTCCTTGGAAACAGCGATACTATTTTCACAGGTAGTAGGCCTATGCGTAAATAATTTGTTACATGATTGTCAAGTGACTGGAATTATCCGAGAGCTCGAAGTGTCTAAGAGAGGAGACGCTCGATGGTCTTGTCACGTCGTGCGTTGTTCAGTTGGTGAACTAAATTACATTTCCAAGGCTTCATTGTCAATCTATACAGATAGGATGCATATTTCATTAATGTAATACACAACTTCGGGGAAACAAGTACCGTAATCACAATAAACTCGATCAGCTGGATGAAGTAAGGAGACATTTTTTCACAATTCGCTTATTATGAGCGTTCAAGATGCAGCGTCGACGCTGTTCTGAAAATCTGACATTTGGCGCGGATATTAGGTTCTATGTAATCGAAAAACCACAAAGTTTCCAGAGATATTTTCCGAAACCTTCTAAGGTCTTGCACGAGTAGGCTACAGAGAACATACTGATTATAGACGCATCATCAGTCAATTAATTTCACGCGAATGACAGTTGTATGAATCCAGAAGCAATGAGTTAGAAGTCTGCATTCTTACATGTACATTGGACGACCGTATTTCGAAGGCATTGGCCACGGTCTGTCGGCTTATAACACCTGATGTGACGAACATGTAGTTGCGCAGCAAAATATATATATGTCGTGTTCGCGCAAATTAAAAATAAAAATATCAAGTGTTTCATCACGGGAGTTGAGCAGCTACCGGAATTTGAAAACTCATCCTCTACGAAACGTACATAATTAACCACACCCATGATCCACCGCGTACCGGGCGCCTTTGCATTTCGTCCATTTCTTGTGTAGGGACAGTAGGGACTGTGCGAGAGTCTAATGGCATTGGCATAGTGTCAATGCCGTCTAGCTAGTCCAATCTACTGATACTTCTAGTCAATTTGCTTCTGATGAAAATCAAAATAACCGACCAAAATAGGCCACATCTACAGTAGTTGCAAAATTGTTATTTTCTTGGCGATTAGCTGGTGAGGGAATTCAAGTACTCGGTTTCTGCACAGTACAAGCAGTGCCGACTCTGCATGTTATTATTCGTGTACAAAGACTGTGCAAGAGTCTAGTGGTGTATGCGATTTAACGAGTGCCAGTGCCGTGCTGCTATTCTTATCTACTGTTACACACTTCTAGTTGATTTGCTTCTGATATAACAGGCGAGGAGAATGTGCGGGATGACAAGAGACTTCACGGCTATTCATTTGGCAAGACCAATATTCATTCGGCAAGACCAATATTCATTCGGCAAGACCTATATTCATTGTGGCAACTGAATATGCAAGCGCCAGGTTGAATAACAGGCGTTTATCGTCGCAGCTCAACGGAACTTATAGAAGCAGAACCGCCATGGTCGTCGAGACCTGAAAACGATTTAAAGTGTTATGCAATGTATTGTCTCTAACTGATGCCACTCTCAACTTAAGGCTGTTCCATTACAATGCGGGTTGTGACGTTGTTCCCGTTAAGTTAT